>JADBJO010001106.1:469351-471851 GCA_016801955.1 Conus betulinus
GAAGGAGAGAGAGGCAGTGAAGGAGGGAGGGGAATGTTCCCTTCAATAAAACAGTGACTCCAAAAAACAAAAAAAAAAAAAATTCATTTATCCTTCCAGAAGAAAAAAAAAAACAAAACAAAACAACCCCCCGTGTTAATACAGAAATCAGTATCAACCCCGTTCCCTATGACAAGCGTTATCAAACCAGAAAACAAGAGATAACCAGTGATTTTCTGGATGGCGAGGGGGGGTGGGGGGCGGGCTTTATCACCGCTTTCTGGAAAGATGCTAAGCAGAGGCCCCCCATAATTCTCAGCTTATGAAGCTCACACATCATCAGGATGCGTTTCCGCTTGGATGGAGGGAAGCATGAAAAGGGGGAGGGGGGGGGGGGGGGTATGGACATGGAAGAAGGTGGATGGCAAGACAGTGGTGGTAGTGGTAATGCTGGTAGTGGTAATGGTGGCGGTGGTGTTAGTGGTTAAAACCGCCGAAGCTGGAAGCAGACGAGTCACACCTTCAGGCGATTAGTCTGTGTGGCCAGGGGTCACAGGCAGGGGTATTTTATTCCTTAGTTGTATGCTGTCCTTAGAGAACCTTAGGTCCTCGCACTGCCACAGGAGCAGGGGGAGGGGTGGGGGGTGGGGGTGAGAAGGCATTGTGAGGAGGGGTAGGGTGGGATAGTGGACTGTCCAAGCCGTGTTCAAAAGCTAGTTATGGCATGATTCTCACCAGACACTGGTCAGCATTCGCGGACCGGTGCTGTTGACTAATGAAGGAGTGGCGTCCTTGGACACGTATGGGTGTGGGGGGGGGGGGTGGGGAGGGGCAATAGGTCTACGTACGCTGACAGCGTGAAGCCATGTGTGTATGAAGTGAAGGTTTCATTTTCGAAGAGAAGGTGCTTGAGGTTCAGTGCCCATGGTGTGTGCGTGCGTGCGTGCGTGTGCGTGTGCGTGTGTGTGTGTGTGTGTGTGTGTGTGTGTTGTGTTGTGTGCGTGTGTTTTGTATGTATGTATATATATATACATTTACAAACATACACACACACACACAATAGATATATATAAATATAGATATATATATATATATATGTGTGTGTGTGTGTGTTGTGTGTGTGTGTGTTGTGTGTGTGGTGTGTGCATACATACATTCATATGAATGCATGCAAGTATGCAGATGGATTCTGGCAAGCATTCCGTCTGTATAACTAAAGAGGAAATTAAAAAAAGAGAAAAAAAAAAAAAAAAAGGGGGGGGGGGGGGGGGTTTAGTAATTTCGAGGCCCCCACCTACCTAACGTGTTTATGGCGGACAGTCGAGTGGGGAGAAGTGGATGGAGGCCTGTCTTACACTACACCCCACACCTCCAGGACTATACCACGCGAAGGATGGGCACGAATCTATCTCTCTCTCTCTCGCTCTCTCCTCTCTCGCTTCTCTCTCTCTCTCTCTCTCTCTCTCTCACACACACACACACACACACACACACACACACACACACACACACACACGCACGCACGCACACACACACTGCACACACACACACACACACACACACACACACACACACACAACACCACACACACACGAACTTCTGAAAACACACATCAGAAATGCTGCAAAACAAGTCATGAGCTGGGGGGAAATCTGGGGGGAAGAAGTCTTCGGGGCATCATCAAGGAGGGAGGAGGAGAATGACGTCAGAGGAAGACAACGACAGGGGCAGTGTTAATGGCCAGAGGTTTCACAGGACGCTGGTGTCACGTGTGGGCAAATCTGGCACCATCTGGCACCGTCGGGTTGAAAAAGAAAATCGTCTCCACTGTGCTGGCACCCGCCCCACAGAACACAGAATCCCTGCATGACTGACTGTCTTTACCCCGCGAGGTTACTATGTCCGACCCCAACACAGCCTAACCCATCTGACACAATCACACACAGTACAAGGACTGAGTGTACGCTCCACTTCTTCATCACCCGAATCAGTCAGGACCATCATTTTTTTTTTCTCTCTCTCTCTCTCTCTCTTTCGTTATCTTATTCTATTCGATTTTTCTTTTTCTATTTTCATGTCCTACTTTGATTGATTGTTTTCGGTGTTGGGTTTTTGGTTTTTTCACTCTGACAGCCGTAAACAAACCAGATGATTCACTGGCTGACGCTCTCAGCAGGGCCTAGTCTCAGTTAATAGTTTAGCGATCATGTCATTAACTGCTTTTGTTTGCTTCTTCTACAGAATGGAACTTGGCCAGGACTGAACGGGCTTTGGCAGGATAGGAACTTGCGACAGGATGTGTCCCCCCCCCCCCCCCCCCCTCCCCCCTCCGCCCGCATGACTGTGACAGCCCTGAGAAGTCCCTGTGTGGTCGGCTGTGCTATCAAGCCTTAAATCGTTAAACTCTTGATCAGGCCCAGAGCCCAGAGAATGAAATGGAACATCCTAGAATGGCACACCCTGTGGTGATTAACACTTAACAAAACTGCGCGGTCCCAGTCTTACTAACATGCAGAAACAC
>JADBJO010001107.1:0-10000 GCA_016801955.1 Conus betulinus
GGACAGAGAGAGGAGGGAGAGAGAGACCAGGTGAGAGAGACAAGGAGACAGAGAGAAGAGAGGAGGCAAGAGAGAGAGGAGAGAGATCCACACAAAAGGGACCACAGAGAGATCACAAGAGAGACGAGAGAGACAGACAGAGACAGAGGAGAGAGAGGAGGACGTTTAAGTTGTAATAACATCAGCGGTTTCACGTGGTTGTGGCATTTCCTGTTGAAGATGGGTTTATAAGCAAAAGGACTGTCGTTCATCCATGCCTCACTAATTGCGTCGTCCATCCAGCCCTCCTCGCCCCTCCCTTTCCATGTGATCGATTTATTAGAGAACGGTCGCCTCGTTCGATCCGGTAGCTATAAAGATACATCATGGTGATACCTATCTGTCTCACGGCTGCACTAAACTGCTTGCGTCCGTTGTCATAGGTGTTATAAGTGGACACGGAAAATTAACTTGAAGTAATACAGTTTGAAATCTTGCAGCTTGCACCCACGCACGCACGCACGCGACGCGCGCATACACACACACACACACACACACACACACACACACACACACACACACACACACACGCACACAGAGCGCGCACGGAGGGAGGAAGAGAGAGAGAGAGAGAGAGAGAGAGAGAGAGAGAGAGAGAGAGAGAGGAGAGAGAGAGAGAGAGAGAGAGACAGACAGACAGACAGACAGAGACAGAGAGAGGGGGTGAGAAGTATTCTGAATTCTAAGTTTACACGTTTTTTTTTCCTGAGATGAATGACTGCAAGAACCTGACAATTAAACATATTGATTAATTCTTTTAAAAAAAAAATCATTATAAGCACACATGTTTTCCAACGGACCTCACCCCCACCCCACCCTCCCACCCCTCGACATTTGGGTTAGTTTTTTTTTTTCATTAGTATTGAGCTCGTTAGACAAACAATGATTTGATTTCGTTTCCTTTTCTTCGATTTCTTTTCAAATTCAGAAGTAGTAATAGCAAGCAGCGGTAGCACGCGTATCAGCAGAATTAGCGACAGCAGAAGCAGCAGTAGCAGCAGTAATGACAGCAGTGGTAGAGACGGCAGAGCTACAGTAACTACTACTGCTACTACTACTACTTCTACTACTACTACTACTACTACTACTACTACTAGTAGTAGTAGTAGTAGCAGTAGCAGAGAAGCAGCAGTAGCAGCAGCAGTGGTAGTAGATTTAATGGCAGCAGCAGCAGCAGCAGCAGCAGCAGCAGCAGCAGCAGCAGCGGCGGCGGCGGCGGCAGCATGAAACGACACTTTCTCTGTAGAGTTCTTCCAACGCCGTTTTCTGTGCGACTGCCGAGCGGACCGCAGCAGCAGTGGCAGAGGTAGCCCGCAGCAGAACAGGAATAGTGAAGGACTAGTAGCAGTGCCAGCAGACCGCAGCAGAACAGGAATAGTGAAGGACTAACAGCAGTGCCAGCAGACCGCAGCAGCAGTGGCAGAGGTACACCGCAGCAGAACAGGAAATAGTAAAGGACTAGTAGCAGTGCCAGCAGCAACAACACAATACTATTGAATTATAACACCAGCATTAGTAGCCACGCAACAGTAGCAGCAGCAGCGGTAGTAGTCACTAACAGGAGTGGCTGCAGTATTAGTAGCAAATGAACAGCAGCAGCTGCAGAAGCAATAAAAGTAGTAGTAGTAGTAGTAGTAGTAGTAGTAGTAGCAGCAGAAGTAGTAGCAGAAGCAACAAAAGTAGTGGTAGTAGTAGTAGCAGCAGCAGCACCAGCACCAGTAGTAGTAGTTGTAGTGGTAGTAGTAGTATTGTAGATGTAGTAAGAGCAGAAGCTGTGGCAAGGGAATCGTGCACACTGGCAGTAAAGCAATAGTAATTGCAGTTGCAACAGAATAGAATCATCAGCAGCAGCAGCAATAACAGCTAAGGAAACAGCGGCAGTAGCAACAGAATAGAATCATCATCAGCAGCAGCAATAATAGCTAAGGGAACAGCGACAGTAGCAACAGAATAGAATCATCATCAGCAGCAGCAATAATAGCTAAGGGAAGATCGACAGTAGCAACAGAATAGAATCAGCAGCAGCAGCAATAATAGCCAAGAGAACAGCGGCAGTAGCGACAACAATTGTTAAGAAATGGAGGCTGCAGCTGCAGCTCATCAGCAGTGAAGGAATAGTGGCGGCGGCAGCGACAACAATAGCAGGAAAGGAATAGCGACAGCAGCAGCAGCAGCAGCAGCAGCAGCAGCAACAGCAACAGCAGCAGTGACAGTTGGACTGCTAGATGCAGAAGCAATAATAGTAGCAGGACCAGTGGTAATAGCAGAGGAATGATAGTGGGAGCAGCAGCAGAAGTAGCAATAATAAAGGAAATGCAGTTGTAGAAGCAGCTGCAGTAGTTCTAAGTACATGGCAGTAGTGGCAGAAGCAGCAGCAAAAGAGGAACATAAGCAGCAGCAACAGAGGAATTGAAGCAGCAGCAAAAGAGGAATATAAGCAGCAGCAAAAGCAGTAGTAATGAAGGAATAATAGAGGCTGAAACAAAAGAAGTGGTAAAAAAAATAGTTTTAGCAGCACAAGTAACCGTAGTAATATTGAAGGAATAGTAGCAACAGTCGCAGTAGCGGTAGTAATAAAGGAATAGCAACAGCCGTAGTAGTGGTAAAGGTAGAAATAGTAGTCATAGTACTTGTAAAAGTAGCAGTTGACGTTAACACTGTTGTTATTGCAGCAGCAGCAGCAGCTGTAGCAGCAACAGAAGTAGTAGTAGTAGTAGTAGTAATAGTAGTAGCAGCAGCAACAGTAGTAGTAAAGAAATAGTGGCAGCAACAATGGCAAAATAAAGGAACAGTAGCAGCAAGAGCAACAGTGATAAAGGGTTAGCAGTAGCATCAGCAGCCACAGCGGCAGTGGTAAAGTCATAGCAGTTGTACAGCAGTTGTGGTAAAGGAATAGTCTTAGTACCACCTGCGGCAGCAGTAGTACTGAAAACGATACTAGAAATAGACTCAGCTGCAGTAATAACAGCAGTAGCACAGTAATCGTAGCAGCAGCCTCTGCAGCAGTAGGAAACTGTGAAGTATTAGCTGCAGAAGTGATGAAGAAGTAGAAAAGTTGAGCATGGCAGTAGTGAAGTAGAGATAGCAGCAGCAGCAGCAGCAGAAGTCGTAGAGCAATAGCAGTGGCAGCAGAAGCAGCGGCAGCAGAGGTCAGGAACCAGTAAGAATCACCAGCAGCAATGAAAATGATAACTGACATGTAACAAGACTTAGAAAATGGGGATCCCTTACATTAAAGGAGTCTCAGAGCGTCTAGCCAGGACCTTTCAACAACATGGATGCAAAGTGTTCCACAAAAACCCACCAACTCCCTACGCCAGCAACTGACCCCATGTCAAAGATAAAACGGACCCCATCAAGCAGTGTGGTGTAGTGTATCAGGTAGGGTGTCAAGACTGTACCCATACGTACATTGGCGAGACAGCAAGACCACTCACCACCCGTCTACAGGAACACCAAAACCGATCTACTTCTGCTATACACGAACACCTACAAGCCACAGGCCACAGTTCCAGCCCCCAAGAAACCAAGATCTTATCTACAGAGCCCTTCCTCACAAAAAGAAAAGTTAAAGAAGCCATCGAAATCAAGACCAGACGTCCCAGCCTGAACAGAGATCAAGGCTTTGAACTTTCCCCCCATCTACAATCAGATCCTGACAACCGTTCACCCCCACACAACAGTCGCCCCACCAGGCCTCGCTGCCACAACAGCAACAGTGAGCTGATGAAGACAGGGCAACCCTGTCGAAATATTCCTCCCAGTAAGTTTTTGATTCTGAGTCTAACTACCTTTCTAATGTCGAATACAGTATCCAGAAACCTATATTCTTAAGTCTTAGTTTGGATCGGCTACACATTCACTCTCCACTCGTGCAGTGGGACCCCCCCCCCCCCCCCCCCCCCCCCCCCCCCTTCCTTACCGTCTTCGTGGTCGTCTTTCACTTTGTCCTCCAGCCCTGGGCCGTGGTGAAAACTGACCACAGCACCGTCACTGGCGGGCACACGGTCACTGACGTCATGCTGCTCTCCGTTGAGAGGGTGGTGAAGGTGGGGGTGGGGCTGGCATCTTGAGGAAGGCGGCAGGCGAGAACGGGTGACCCTGTAAGGTCAAGGCAGGGGGCGTCGCAAACCAGGGGCGGTAAATGGGCTGCAGGACCTGAGACGCCATCTTGGCGTACTCGCTGGCGGCGCGCTCAGCGGCTCTGTTGCGTAATATCCGGTTGATGGAACTGACACTGGGCACGTTGGACTGGGTGCACACACCTGCAGGAGAAGAAAAGAGGGAAGGGAGGGGGGGGGGGACAGAGGGGCGAATGTGAATGTTATCCGTTTACTTATCTGGTTATATATCTGTCTCTGTGTGTGTACGTCTATCTACTTAACTGTCCGGTTGACTTTTTTTTTTTTTTTTTTTTTTTGGGGGGGGGGGGGGGGGCATCTACTGCTCAGTCTCCAAAAAGACATGAATGCAAACTTTTTTCCTTGTTCATTTTGTCTGCAATTTGATGTTTTCCCATGTATATGTTAGTTTTCTGCGTTCTGTTTGCAAACAAGGATTAGATGAAAAGATTTCTTGTTGTTTTTTTTTATTTCATTTAGCATGCGACAACATCTTAAACCTACTATGGAGTGTTTGCAGGCAGTAACTGACAATAAAAGCGCTGGTAATTGGCAAACACACACACACACACACACACACACACACACACACACACACACAGAGACAGACAGACAGACAGACACCCAGGTGGAGGGAGGGAGGGAGGGAGATTGGAATATGAAATCCACACTTTAGAACAGAGAATACACGTGTTGTTACAATAGGGCCAACACATTCTTCACTTGATTTCGTTTTCAACGTGTTTTGTTTTGTTTTTCAACACAAAGCACAACGATACAAAGAACGAGGCCTCTTTGCAAAAAAATAATAATAATAATAACTGAATAAAGATGGCCCCTATTCGGAGGTTTTTGTGGAGCAATAACAACAGAGGCAGCAGTACCAGCAGTAGAGATGGACACATCCCCCCCCCCCCCTCCTTCCTCTCCCTACAGTACACATACTCCTCCCCACCGCGACTTCATTCAGGAAAAAAAAAAGAGAAGCACAGAGCGCATTCAGGAGGGGGGGGGGGGGGGGAGGTAAAAAATTGTCCAGCAAATGCCTCACAAATACCGTAAGCAGCAATGACACATCATATGACCCTCCTCTCTTCCCATCCCCACCCCCTCCTCTCTCACAGACCCCTATCCACCTCATCCACCCACCCACCACCCACCACCACCACCCTCCACTCCTCTCCTACACAAGCGCTGGCTCAGCAACTTTTAAGATGAACGTATTTCACGTGCTGATCTGCACGTTCTGCCTCTGACCAACGCATTGGTCACCAGGACACCTCTGAAAAGAACTGCTCCCTGCTCCCCACCCCCCCACCCCCCTCTTCCTTCTCTACCCCCTTGACTGAAGGGCTCACCCAGTCCCATCCCTCCCCCCCCCCTCCCCCCGGAAGGAAGTGTCGGGACCCTGTGTGGTGGTGTGCTGGCTGCCCTGTGCTGACCTTCGGACAGGAGGCGGTCGCGGATCTCCCAGGCGAACATGGTGGGGTTGTCTCGCTTCAGCTCCTCGATCTTGGCCACCACACTGGGCGTGGCCACCTTGGGTTTGCTGCCCCCAATGCTGTTGCAGCGCACAGAGAGCGGGTCGTACAGCCTCCCTGCCACACACACACACACACACGCACGCACACACGCACGCACGCACACACGCACACACACACACACACACACACAGATACACACACACACACACACGCACACGCAGACACACACACACAGACACACATACACGTGAATGAATAATAATAAATAAATATATATATATATATATATATATATATATATATATATATATATATATAATTGCACATACTGTTTGTAAGGCAGAATTAACTACCACTGCAGATATGAATGCTTGTCTCCCCCTATTTCTTCAATCTAAGACTTAAGAGCAAGCTTTGTTTTAAAATTGAATATTCTTGCAGTCATTGCAACACCAAGCTGCTATGTAAGTTGCTGGAATGGTGCTCGGTTACTTATCCTTAGAAATTTATAGTTATATATATATATATATATATATATGTGTGTGTGTGTGTGTGTGTGTGTGTGTGTGTGTGTGTGTGTGTGTGTGTGTGTGTCTGTGTCTGTGTGTGCGTGTGTATGTGCATGTGCTTGTGTGCATGTGTGTACCCCACTCCCTCCCTTCACATGTTTAATGAACTTAATAATTACGCACATTACGCGTAGCAATCACAATCATGCATGTAACCGGCAGTGAACATGATGTCTTTCTCGCTTCTTTCCACGTGTGTCTGAAGCTCTCCATTAGTTTTGCTCTCTGGCCATTCTCAACAACGTCTTCACAGCTCTTGGGTCCCACCTCTTCCCTCCTTGCCCGATATAGCTTCAAGAACAAGAAGAAAGGAAAGAAAAACAAAGAAAGAAAAGAGGGCAGATGGCCAGGGGTCGATCAGATCCTGGATCCGCCTACTGATCCACAGCTTACCACGGACATGCACCACAGTGTGTACTGGTCATCGTCGGATGTCACCACGGACATGCACCGCAGCGTGTACTGGTCATTGTCGGATGTCACCACGGACATGCACCGCAGTGTGTACTGGTCATCGTCAGACGTCACCACGAACATGCACCACAGTGTGTACTGGTCATCGTCGGACGTCACCACGGACATGCACCACAGTGTGTACTGGTCATTGTCAGACGTCACCACGGACATGCACCACAGTGTGTACTGGTCATTGTCAGACGTCACCACGGACATGCACCACAGTGTGTACTGGTCATCGTCAGGTCACAGTCCCTCTGCCAGTCAAGTTGGGTTTCAAATGGATTCTCTAGCCAAACACCATACATCATCACCTACACCAGCGTCTTCCAGGTTCGTCCCCCCCCCCCCCCCCCCCCCCCCCGAACCCTTCCACCAGTATCTTTAAAAAACTGGTACCGTGTAAGTCATGGTCGCAGACAAACCAAACCAGTGAGAATACAGTCTCGGGGGGAAGGGGGAGGGGGGGGCATGGAGGGGAGGGGAGGGGGCAGTTAACTACAGCTGAAAACTTCCCAGTTTCCTGATAACGTTTTCTACGATTGTAGTGCTTCCAGTTTCACACTTAAACGCTGACGCAGTGTGGAAATACCCGTGACGAGCGAGTGTGTATGTAATGGGGTGGGGGGGTGGGGGGTGGGGGGGCTGCAGGGTGGTGGTGGAGGCCGTTGCGTGCGACTACACAATGTGGTGGGAAGTGGGTGGTGTGATTTGAGCGTGGAATAGGTGAGATCTCCCGCTCTCATCAGTGACGCTGAGCGTGATAGCTGTATGTCATTATCAGTTTAGTTTGATTTCTGTGTGCGGCGTCTTTCCAGCTCCTAAATGCACTGTTGTGTGTCGGTGTCGGTCTCTGCACCTCTACACAGGCTTTGAAGACCGCAGCTGTCTGTTGCTGCGAGTTTACCGGCTACCCCCCCCCCCCCCCCCCTACCTCCCCCTCCTCCCACTGACCCACATGACGTCTGGCAGCAGCAGACCCCCCCCCCAACCCTTACCCCCCACCCTCCCCCTCCCCTACAGGTGGGTGCAACCTGAGATGCTCATTATCCTCATTTGTTTTCACGATTCGCTGGTCCGTAAGGATTTATGGAACCAGTAATGACGAATCATCGTATATCTCCTAAGACCCCCCCCCCCCCCCTCCCCCCTACTTTCGGGGTCTATTCATCTTCAGTTCATCATCTATTCATCGTCAATAATTCGTCTTTTGTGACTGCAGTGCGTGTATTTGGATACACCGGGCGCCCCTTCATTCCGTTCCAATTGCCCTACGGCGTCACGTTTCGCTGTTGTCACCAGTGCGCATGCTTGGGTTAGCATAGCATTTCCGGCATTCAGCGGGTGTTGGCGGGAGTTGGGGCCCACTGTTAACTTCATTACGACCTTATTATTGAATGCCTGCCGATCGCCATCTCTCAACGCCTGAGCGGGTCGGGCTCGTGCAGGGAGGGGGGCGGAGGGGCCACTTCTATCAGCGGTTGTTGTGACAACGGGCTGGTGACAGGCCCTAGCTGCTCACAGGTGGCCGGATTGTGGGGGTGGAACAAATCATGGTCCTCACCTCCCCCGCCCCCCAGCCCCACCCCGCCCTCCCATCCCTCGCTCACAGGATGATTACAGCGGCTCTCTCTCTCTCTCTCTCTCTCTCTCCAGCCCGCTCGCTTGAAGCGAGGCTATTTTCCGGTCCTGCAGTCAAAAAGATCGCCGAGATAGATGATCAATGACCCGTCCTTTACATAAACCCAGGAGTAGGTTTCGGTCTGCCGCTCAGCTGCCAGCCTTCCCCTGGGCAATTGTATGCCTTCCTGCCAAAGGAGAGAGCATTTTTTCCACAAGTTGAACATACACACACTACGCAGTACTCTCTCTCTCTCTCTCTCTCTCTCTCTCTCTCTCTCTCTCTGTGGTCAATTGACAGAAAAATATAAAAAGTCCAGAACAATACGACAGACAATTGACAGGAAAAATATAAAAGTCCAGAACAATAAGACAGATGGTTTCAACTGCATGTTCAAACTTCTGCATTCACGCACGCGAGCGTGTTTAGCACCATTGACTGGAAAGACGTAAACGAAGGTAGGATTGCCTTTGTGCAAGACTGTGCTTAACAAACAAGGCTTCTCTCTCTCTGTGTCCGTGTCTGTCTGTCTCTGTCTCTCTCTCTCTCTCTCTCTCTCTCTCTCTCGCTCGCTCGCTCGCTCGCTCGCACACACACACACACACACACACACAGAGTGATAGTTTAATTAAATCTCGGCCCATGGCGGGCGAATTTGTGGCTCTGCATACCGTGTTATTCATCTGATAAGCCCGCTAGGTGGGATGCGCCCGACCAGTGAGTAGCTCTCGCGGGGCGGACCCCGATGTTATCAGCCGCACAGAGAATGAGTCGCCCAACCTGTTGCCAGCCCACTCGCTTCCACAGCAGTCCTCCCTAATGAAATTATAACAATAACTTACAACTCTCAGTCTTGATCTTATCGGAAGTCCATTTCTTTCCTTCTCAGCTCTCTGTGATCGTTATTATGTTGTTTCCGTTTTGTCTTTGGCCAAGATAACCTGGTGGTGAACCCCGAGGTTTTTAACAACTTCCTGTGCACTCAGTCAAAACAGTGAAAGCGGCGGTGGCGGGTTTGTTGGGGGGGGGGGGGGGGGGGGGGGGAGGGGAGAGAGTCCACGTGTGTTCCGTTCATACAGTCGTCAGCCGCTGTCACTTCGGGCTTTGTTTGATTTGTCCCCGTTGGCATGGTTCCCGCGTTCAACTGTGCGAAGAACCCATTGAAAACTTACAGACGCTTAATGCTTAGAGTTATTTGCCATTCGTTCATTCCTTGTGTGTGTGTGTGTGTGTGTGTGTGATGTTAACCTTCTAAGGGCGACATATGTTGGTAAATTGATTCGATTCTTTTGAACAGACAACGGATGGTCACAACTCGATTGGACGTCTTGTGAAGAACCAGAGATTGAAATAACAATAGAATGACTAATGCCTCCCATCAGTTGAAAAGTGCTTTGCAAGACGGACCTACTTAACGCTCCAAATACTCAGTCATGCCAATAACTGCCACGTGACAACGCCACTATTCGACTCTTTAAAAAACTTCAACGAAAGTAATGGATCAGTTAGGAAACATATTATTTCAAAAGACGTAGAACTTGTTTTCTCAGGGTTCTTCCATGTGTTATACCTGTAACACTGGGTAGTGGAAGCAGCCTACGTCACCTGTGCTTTCAGTCACACAATCCTCACAGGACATTTGGATCACTGTACCAGCTTTCACACTTTGGTCTCTAATCGTTGTAAAAGTCTGTGGCAAGTAGCGAAAAT
>JADBJO010001107.1:17500-25000 GCA_016801955.1 Conus betulinus
AGCAGAACTGTCATATTTTTTTGGCTTCACCTTCCCCTGCAGTAGTTCCACATTCAGTCTGGCATCAAGATCTGCTGAAGTGAAGGACATACACGACTGCTTCATCTTCAGCGCCTCAGTCGCCTCGCCGTTCTAAATGCCGCATTATCCTTCAAACGGGCGATCCCTTCCAAAAAATGTCATTGTACTTAGCGCGGCAGCTAGTTAGTATCTGATTGGTTACACCGGATATGTAGGTCAACATGAAGACGAGACAATATTCTTTTTACATTTCAAAATGCCTTGAAGATGGCTCATGAAAGTGACAACGTCATTATCAGTTCAGAACGCATAAAACACATATTCATTGTTTTGACCTAATTCCATTAAAAGAATGTTTTTTTTCAAAAAAAAAAAAAGGAAAAACCACAAGGAAAAGACATACATTTGGGCGTTCTCCCATCAGGGACTGACACTCACGCCCTGTACAAAGGAAGTGATGCCAAAAATGTACGGCTGTGTATCATAGTTTGTACTGCATACTCATCAATCATTGGTGCAAATCAAACCGCACGTGAAACTATCAGCTGCCTCACAGCAATCGATAACATCCGTCCGTTGTCAGCTAAAGAAGTAGGCACGCCAGTTAATAAACGTAGAGAGGTTTCTGCCAATTTATATCTATTCGCCTACGGCGCGAGTCCACAGATATACATCACTTCTCTACAACAAACATTGTTGGGGTTTTCCTCTCGTTTTTGTTTGTTTGTTTCTTTCTTTCTTTCTTTCTTTTTTTTCTTTTTTCGTTTACAATATCTCTTGCCACTGTTCAGTTGCGGCCAATGCATGTGTGTTAGTTTACTAATTACACCCCAAACGTCGGTTTAAATTGAGTTTTAGACCATATCTGTACAAAGCCATTGAAATCTTGCAGACTATAACTCAACATGACCGATAGAAGAACTCGGAATTGCAGCGATGGCATACTTGGCTTTGGGATATCGTTTCCTCTCGTGACACCATGATGACGTCATACAGAGCTCAGACTTTACAACGAATGGCGATACGTGGATCGAAGGTCAATCAGACTGGTAGTGGCGATTTGTCCAGCGGCATGTCATTTTACAATCTTAATGTCCAGCGGTTGACAGCATTGTCGTCTGCTAGGATCGCAGCAAAGAATGTGAAAACTGTGCTTGTCACCCAAAGTGGTCCCTTTTCCATTCAGGCACCCAGGCCTTGTAGTGGTTGTTACGGAAGGAAAAAGCCGAGACACGTGGGTGAAGAGGCATGGAACAAAGTAAAAGGTAGAAAAAAAAAGTGTGTAAAGATGGGGGGGGGGGGGGGGGGGGGGGGGGGGGGGGGGGAATGGGAAAAGAAGGGGTAAGAAAAACGTGTGAAGGGTTATTGCAAAAAAAACAAAAACAACAGCAGAAAAGATGGGAAAAAAGACAAAAAAAACTTTCGGGAAAGATTAAAACAAAAGCAGGAGCAGGAGAACTGAAAAAAGGTAGGAAAAAAAAGTAAAAAAACGGATGAAAAGATAGGCAAAAAATCGAACGGTTAAGAAAAGGCGGGGTCAACGAAAAAAAATGGTGATAAGTAGGGTATGGTAATACCATGTATTGTAACACTGAGAAAAGTACGAAAAGATGTCAGAAAAACATATGTAGGTAGAAACAGGAACAAGAGAGAGAAGATAGGAAAACCGGAAAAGACTAGAGAGAAAAAAAAATGTAGGTAGAAACAGGAACAAGAGAGAGAAGATAGGAAAACCGGAAAAGACTAGAGAGAGAAAAATATGTAGGTAGAAACAGGAACAAGAGAGAGAAGATAGGAAAACCGGAAAGACTAGAGAGAAAAATATGTAGGTAGAAACAGGAACAAGAGAGAGAAGACAGGAAAAACGGAGAAAGACCGGAGAGAAAAAAAAACATGTACGGAAAAAACAGGAACAAGGAGAGAGAAAAGATAGGCAAACCCGAAAAGACTGGAGAAAAGGTAAGGGGGAAAAAAGGGGAAAAGTACAGAATGTAGAAGGAAAAGATCAGCAAAACGTAGGAAAAACATAGGGGGAAATGGGAAAGGATAGAAATATGCTGAAGGGGGAAACGGGGGTGGGGGGGGGGGGGGCTGAGGTACATTCGTAAAAGCTACATGAAATAGGAAAGGGGAGGGTTAAAGTAGGAAAAGCTATTTGAGGGGGGGGGGGGGGGGGGGGGAGGGGGGGAATAGGAAGATACAAAGTTGAAAAGTTGGCAGGGAAAATTAGGAAAAAAGATGGGGGAAAACTGATGTCTGAACGCGCCCCCCCCCCCCCCCCCCCCCCCACTCCCCCCATTGAAGAGGCAATGCCGCCGCCTCAGTGATGGATTAGCTGTGAGCCATGCTGCACGTGCCGCAGTGACAGGCGCCAGGCTGAAGTGGACAGTCAGCTGATGCTATCTGCAGGCAGCGGGATGTCACACAGACTGCACCAGGGAGCTTGCACGCCCTCTGTGGGCTTAGCTGCTGACTGCCTCCACTCGTCATCACCACGCTGCACTGGCCGAGTGTGAAAGATACACACAGCCAGACAGATAGATAGATACACAGACAGATGCACACGACCGATGGATAGATAGGTAGACTGACGGACAGATAGATGCATAGACCGATATGTAAATAGATAGATAGATAGATGCACAGACCAACATGTATAGAGATAGATAGACCGACAGACAGACAGATAGATACACAGACCGGTGGATAAAAAGGTACACACTGAAAAGTGTAAAACTGCATGCACTTTGCGGCACTTTGTTTTCACTTCCTCCATTTTCCAGAAAAAAAGACTTAATAAAGAAAAACCATGATTATGTTTAATGGTAAAAAAATCCACACCGTAACAGGGAAAGCGCGCGCGCGCGCAAAACACACACACACACACACACACACACACACCACACACGCACACACACACACACACACATACACACACACACACACACACACACACACACACACACACACAGGTGGAGAGAGAGAGAGAGAGAGGGAGGGATGGAGAGAGACAGACGGGGGATGCCTTAGTGTCAGAAGGCCCGTTAGTCAGAAGGCCCACTAGTCAGAAGGCCCGTTAGTCAGAAGGCCCACTAGTCAGAAGGCCCGTTAGTCAGAAAATCAGTTGGCATTCAGTTGCATGAATGTTGGGATTACCGCTGATAGGCCAAAAAATGATGATCACAGACAGTCTTTCTGCTGTGTGATATTCAAACACTCTGGTCAGTGAGTAGAGCTGTCTACTGACACTCAGTTCACGCATAATGACGGTTTAGCGGTTTGTTGATCGTCAGAAGTCTAATCGGAAATGACCAAGTCGCAAGAAATGGACTAACAGACACACACAGACCTACAGGTGGATGGTGGAGAGACGGACTGTCCAAACAGTCCTTGTTCCACTAATCAGATCTCAGCTGACAGCGAGCTGAGCGCTGCTACTTCCTGACAAAGTGAGCAATAAACGTTTGTTCATAAATCATGCTGACTGTAAAAAAAAAAAAAAAAGTATGTTTGGTCACACACACACACACACACACACACACCACTCCATCGACAACTAGCAGCTACCATGGCCACAGTTATGAACACGCATGCGACTCAAGAGCGCACAATCAGCAACCATCGGAGAACCGAAACTGAAACAATCAATCAGCAGTCAAAGACAACATCACGGCGCCAACAGGTGGTTGCAGTTGCCCGGAGCAACTGGCGAGGACAAAGTGGCGGCGGCACAGTGGGCTGACAGGTCCTGATGAAGTGATAGTCGTGCAGGGGTGTGGGGGGGGGGGGGGGGGGGGTGGGGGAGGGGCGCGCAGTGTGGCGGGAGGGAGGGGTAAGGGGGGGGGGGGGGGGGGGGGCGGCATCCCGTGAAGGGTGGACAGCCAGAGATGGCGGTGCTGATTGAGTCGTGAGGTGAGATTGGATTATGGCCGATGAGAAACTCGATTCATCGGCTGCCATACATCATACGGATCATTTCGTTTAGCCGGTCTGTTTGCCCCGTGAAGCGACAGATACTGATTTGAGCGATACAGAAGTGTTGTTGGCGTACAGCAGTTTTGGGATTCAATCCCTCCTGTTTCAGATATTATTGGACCAACGAACCGTTCCATTTTCGCTTGTTGGCTTGACACAGTCAAGAAAAAAAAAACAAAAAAACAAAGAGCCAATTAGGAACAAAATTAATGAAATGAATGCAGATGTACTTGGCATTCTAAATCATCAAAGACATGTCATCTACTAGTGCATCAGCCATAACTAGACGTAGCATATGGAATTAGGGTATTTACTCTTACTTATAAACTTATAAGAATAAGCCTACGTGTGTGTGTGTGTGTGTGTGTGTGTGTGTGTGTGTGTGTGTGTGTGTTGGATCTCAGTGGTAGATACTTCCAACACATTGGGGAGTGCTTTTGTGTTATCAACCCGTGTGTGTGTGTGTGTGTGGTGTTTTGTGTGTTTATTTGATAGGGGAAAAAGCATCGACGGAAAATATGTAACGCTCGTGCGGGCTACCCACCGAAAAAAAACAACAACAACAAAACCACAAAAAGGAAGGATCTTAGAGTCTTGTGCCTGCGCTGACCTGTTGAAGAGAACAGTGCAGCATGCACACTTGCTGAGCGGTGGACAGAGCTGAGGGACATTGGTCACCTGGAAGATGTGTACAGCTCAAGCCGAGAGGGAAGACCTGTGGACGGTGCCCGTAATTACAGCGAGGCTCTGCAGGAACGCATGCCTCCTAACGATGAACAAGTAGGGTAACTCTTGCTCCCGTAAGAAAACCTAACACAGAGTAACCCTTATTCAAGACCGGCACAGCCTTTTACACTTGAATAAGGTCAGACAAATACAAAGACGAACAATCTAATAGTGGGGGAAAAAAACAAGCGCAGGCCAACAACCCCTCCGTAAAAATGCCCCCTAGTTTTCGTCACAGACACAGGCGGTGTCTTGTGTCATTGTAAACTGAAGACTACGGCCAGTCATAATAAAGAGAAAGCCACCAGGTAAGCCAAGGAAATAAGATGAAGGGTGAGAAAAAAAAAAAAAGGAAGATGAATGTTCTTCAGCTGAAGAATATTATGATGATTGATATATTTTTCATCTGTCAAAAACTTTTCAACCGGTTTAGTATAGGGGGATACAGTCTCTTTGTTGAGAAGGGCCCAAACACAGTCTGTGGTTCGGATATCGACGAAAGCTCGCAGGTGGAAAGAATTGTTCTAGGTCTGTGAGAACTGAAAACCTTTGTTTATGAAAATGATTACTGTTCATGCGTGGCACTATGGGTTCGAGCTTAGGAGAAAAAGATTGTTTTTTTTTTTTAGTCCGTGTGGACCTGTTGATTAATGTAATTTGAAAAAAATATATGCTTTTAATTTATTTAAGTGTCAGAGTAGAAGGAATGGTCTGTAAATAGGTGCAGAAAGTTTAGTTGTTAATTAAAAGGAAGATCCATCTTATATGTTGTCTGACTGGTTGGTTGTTGACGTTGCGTGAGCAGTGGTCTGACAATATGTCTATCTGTCTATCTATCAGGTCCACACACACCACACACACACACACACACACACACACGCACACACACACACACACACACACATATATATATATATATATATATATATATATACATATATATATATATCTTCTGTGTTATAAAAGATGGTTTATCTGCCGCTAAAATATTTCCCATTTTGAAAGCATTTTTTTCTTTCTTTCTGTCTTTCTTTCATAGTAATTAATAAATATACGTAGTTCAAAGTGGTGTTCAGAGAGAGAGAGAGAGAGAGAGAGAGAGAGCACAATGCGCCCACTGTGTAAGTCCGCTATCAAGTGAAAAAACGAACTATGCATCTAATTGTCCCTGCTTTTGATTGATATAAGGTTTCCTCCAACACGCCTACCCCCGACGCCTCCCTCGCATATGAAGCTACAGTTACCCCAGCAACCTGACACCGTCAATAAAGATGATATCTATCCACCACCCACACAACCAGGGCCTTTGTTTACAAATCCATACAAAGCTTTAAAAGAAGAGAAATTGCCCTGTCCCAGGTATTGCTGGTGGCTCGTCGGAGGGAATATCTTGGCTCCTGTTTTTTTTTGCACAACCAATGTTAAAAGAAAAGGTTTTTATGAAGTTCGTCGCTGTTGCGCTCTGGCAAAACAGATGTTTAGTTAACAAAACGTTCCTACAATGCTTTTGGCAATTTTGGAATGAAATTCTCGGTTTTAATCTCTCTCTCTCTCTCTCTCTCTCTCTCTCTCTCTCTCTCTCTCTCTCTCTCTCTCTCTCTCTCTCCCCTACCCCCAGGACAGCTCAGGTGCTCAACGTGAACAACTTTGTCCGCAGTGAGCAGCAGGATACTGGGCAGCTATACTGCTACGAGTCCATGTGCATGTGCAGTCAAGAAGGTCAAGTCATACTGTTTTGTTGCCCGGGCCGATCGCGAAGGTCACGTCATGCTTGTGCGTATCCTTTAAGTCAGTCCTACATACAGATCACCATCTCATTGTTCAACACGAACTCACGTGAATTCCCGACCCTCAAAGACTCATGTTCATTCACTTTGTATCACACACGTTTGTGTAAACCACACCACCTACGTATGGTGGAGATGAAGAATTTTATTTCCACACCACCTGAAGTTTACTCTGGTATTTAACGGAAGAATGAACAGAAGAATGTTTATTCTTCCGTCCATCAAATGACTAAGCTGAAGTTTCTCAAGCTGTAGTTCACGAAAATGACAGCCCCTATAAATAACAGTAATTTCCCTCTCTGTGTGTTAAATGCTATACAGGTGGAAGAAATGATCCTGAAATTTAAAAAAAAAAATGGCCACACTGTCATTGGACAACTCTTGGCCCCCAAAACGAGATAATGTTGTTTGTGTTGTTGTTGTCGTACCCTGGCTAAAAGACTCCAGGGATCATCCGAACAGCCCGAAGTACTTGAACACTATCGCACAAATGCATCAGCTGGGGATGAGAACATTATGTGTGGACCGTTTTTGATTACCCCGCCACGTAGGCAGCCACACTCCGACTTCGGGGGATTTGGGAGACTGATAATGTGACGAGATAACGACATGCCCATAACTCCAAACCAACGCCCGCCTAGCAGACATGCGAACACGGAGAGAGTACACAGAACAAACAAGGAGAACTCCCCGCCCCCCCCTCCCTCATTTTTTTTCTATTATACCCTTTTCTTAACTTACAAAACCAGTTTGAACGTGGAAAAAATAATCAAAAACTATAAGTGTACAAATACAAGTTCTGTTGAAACATTTTTTTTATCAAAAAAAGCAAAATAAAACGAAATGGGTCTAAAAAATAAATCATATAGATAAACAAATAAGTACATTAATCAATCAGTCAGTCATAACACGAAGAAATATCTTTTTTCACAGACGGACAGTAGTATACAGACAGCCAGATAGAAATGAGCTAGGTGGCTAAAGAGATAAA
>JADBJO010001107.1:31147-43647 GCA_016801955.1 Conus betulinus
CTAACATTGTCAGGTAGGACAGTTTGAACATTTTTATCCACTTTCTTTAACTAACATTGTCAGGTAGGACAGTTTGAACATTTTTATCCACTTTCAGTTTAAACATTGTCAGGTAGGACACAGTTTGAAACATTTTTATCCACTTTCTTTAACTAACATTGTCAGGTAGGACAGTTTGAACAATCCACTTTTTAACTAACATTGTCAGGTAGGACAGTTTGAACATTTTTATCCACTTTCTTTAACTAACATTGTCAGGTAGGACAGTTTGAACATTTTTATCCACTTTCTTTAACTAACATTGTCAGGTAGGACAGTTTGAACATTTTTATCCACTTTCTTTGTAGGACAGTTTGAACAGGTAGGACAGTTTGAACATTTTTATCCACTTTCTTTAACTAACATTGTCAGGTAGGACAGTTTGAACATTTTTTATCCACTTTCTTTAACTAACATTGTCAGGTAGGACAGTTTGAACACTTTTTTATCCACTTTCTTGAACATTTTAACATTGTCAGGGTAGGGACAGTTTGAACATTTTTTATCCACTTTCTTTAACTAACATTGTCAGGTAGGACAGTTTGAACATTTTTATCCACTTTCTTTAACATTGTCAGGGTCAGGTAGGACAGTTTGAAACATTTTTATCCACTTTTCTTTAACTAACATTGTCAGGTAGGACAGTTTGAACATTTTTATCCACTTTCTTTAACTAACATTGTCAGGTAGGACAGTTTGAACATTTTTATACTTTCTTTAACATTGTTCTTTAACTTTAACTAACATTGTCAGGTAGGACAGTTTGAACATTTTTATCCACTTTCTTTAACTAACATTGTCAGGTAGGACAGTTTGAACATTTTTATCCACTTTCTTTAACTAACATTGTCAGGTAGGACAGTTTTGAACATTTTTATCCACTTTTCTTTAACTAACATTGTCAGGTAGGACAGTTTGAACATTTTATCCACTTCTTTAACTAACATTGTCAGGTAGGACAGTTTGAACATTTTTACACTTTTTTAACATTTTTATCCACTTTCTTTAACTAACATTGTCAGGTAGGACAGTTTGAACATTTTTTATCCACTTTCTTTAACTAACATTGTCAGGTAGGACAGTTTGAACATTTTTATCCACTTTCTTAACTAACATTGTCAGGTAGGACAGTTTGAACATTTTTATCCACTTTCTTTAACTAACATTGTCAGGTAGGACAGTTTGAACATTTTTATCCACTTTCTTTAACTAACATTGTCAGGTAGGACAGTTTGAACATTTTTTTATCCACTTTCTTTAACATACATTGTCAGGTAGGACAGTTTTGAATTTTTTTATCCACTTTCTTTAACTAAACATTGTCAGGTAGGACAGTTTGAACATTTTTATCCACTTTCTTTAACTAACATTGTCAGGTAGGACAGTTTTGAACATTTTTATCCACTTTCTTTAACTAACATTGTCAGGTAGGACAGTTTGAACATTTTTATCCACTTTCTTTAACTAACATTGTCAGGTAGGACAGTTTGAAACATTTTTTATCCACTTTCCACTTCTTTAACATTGTCAGGTAGGACAGTTTGAACATTTTTTATCCACTTTTCTTTAACTAACATTGTCCAGGTAGGACAGTTTGAACATTTTTATCCACTTTCTTTAACTAACATTGTCAGGTAGGGACAGTTTGAACATTTTTTTTATCCACTTTCTTTAACTAACATTTTTGTCAGGTAGGTAGGAGTTTGAACATTTTTTATCCACTTTCTTTAACATTGTCAGGTAGGACAGTTTGAACATTTTTATCCACTTTCTTTAACTAACATTGTCAGGTAGGACAGTTTGAACATTTTTATCCACTTTCTTTAACTAACATTGTCAGGTAGGACAGTTTGAACATTTTTTATCCACTTTCTTTAACTAACATTGTCAGGTAGGACAGTTTTGAACATTTTTATCCACTTTCTTTAACTAACATTGTCAGGTAGGACAGTTTGAACATTTTTATCCACTTTCTTAACTAATTGTCAGGTAGGACAGTTTGAACATTTTTATCCACTTTCTTTAACTAACATTGTCAGGTAGGACAGTTTGAACATTTTTTATCCACTTTCTTTAACTAACATTGTCAGGTAGGACAGTTTGAACATTTTTATCCACTTGAACATTTTTAACTAACATTGTCAGGTAGGACATTTTTATCCACTTTTGACATTGTCAGGTAGGACAGTTTGAACATTTTTATCCACTTTCTTTAACTAACATTGTCAGGTAGGACAGTTTGAACATTTTTATATCCACTTTCTTAACTAACATTGTCAGGTAGGACAGTTTGAACATTTTTATCCACTTTCTTTAACTAACATTGTCAGGTAGGACAGTTTGAACATTTTTATCCACTTTCTTAACTAACATTGTCAGGTAGGACAGTTTGAACATTTTTATCCACTTTCTTTAACTACATTGTCAGGTAGGACAGTTTGAACATTTTTATCCACTTTCTTTACTAACATTGTCAGGTAGGACAGTTTGAACATTTTTTATCCACTTTCTTTAACTAACATTGTCAGGTAGGACAGTTTGAACATTTTTATCCACTTTCTTTAACTAACATTGTCAGGTAGGACAGTTTGTTTGAACATTTTTATCCAGTTTCTTTAACATTGTCAGGTAGGACAGTTTGAACATTTTTATCCACTTTCTTTAACTAACATTGTCAGGTAGGACAGTTTGAACATTTTTATCACTTTCTTTAACATTGTCAGGTAGGACAGTTTGAACATTTTTATCCACTTTTTTAACTAACATTGTCAGGTAGGACAGTTTGAACATTTTTATCCACTTTCTTTAACTAACATTGTCAGGTAGGACAGTTTGAACATTTTTTCTTTTCTTTAACATTGTCAGGTAGGACAGTTTGAACATTGTTTTATTTTTATCCACTTTCTTTAACTAACATTGTCAGGTAGGACAGTTTGAACATTTTTATCCATTTTCTTTAACTAACATTGTCAGGTAGGACAGTTTGAATTTTTTTTTATCCACTTTCTTTAACTAACATTGTCAGGTAGGACAGTTTGAACATTTTTATCCACTTTCTTTAACATTGTCAGGTAGGACAGTTTGAACATTTTTATCCACTTTCTTTAACTAACATTGTCAGGTAGGACAGTTTGAACATTTTTTATTCCACTTTCTTTAACTAACATTGTCAGGTAGGACAGTTGAACATTTTTTATCCACTTTCTTTAACATTGTCAGGTAGGACAGTTTGAACATTTTTATCCACTTTCATTTTTAACTAACATTGTCAGGTAGGACAGTTTGACATTTTTATCCACCACTTTAGGACAGTTTGAAATTTTTATCCACTTTCTTTAACTAAACATGTCAGGTAGGACAGTTTGAACATTTTTTATCCACTTTCTTTAACTAACATTGTCAGGTAGTCAGGTAGGACAGTTTTGAACATTTTTATCCACTTTCTTTAACTAACATTGTCAGGTAGGGACAGTTTGAACATTTTTTATCCACTTCCTTTAACACTTTCTAGGACAGTTTAACACATTGTCAGGTAGGACAGTTTGAACAGTTTTTTTATCCACTTTCTTTAACTAACATTGTCAGGTAGGACAGTTTGAACATTTTTTATCCACTTTCTTTAACTAACATTGTCAGGTAGGACAGTTTGAACATTTTTATCCACTTTCTTTAACTAACATTGTCAGGTAGGACAGTTTGAACATTTTTATCCACTTTCTTTAACTAACATTGTCAGGTAGGACAGTTTGAACATTTTTATCCACTTTCTTTAACATTGTCAGGTAGGACAGTTTGAACATTTTTTCCACTTTCTTTAACTAACATTGTCAGGTAGGACAGTTTTGAACATTTTTATCCACTTTCTTTTAACTAACATTGTCAGGTAGGACAGTTTGAATTTTTTTATCCACTTTCTTTAACTTTAACATTGTCAGGTAGGACAGTTTGAACAGTTTTTTTATCCACTTTCTTTAACTAACATTGTCAGGTAGTAACAGTTTGTTTGAACATTTTATCCACTTTCTTTAACTAACATTGTCAGGTAGGACAGTTTGAACATTTTTTATATCCACTTTCTTTAACATTGTCAGGTAGGACAGTTTGAACATTTTTTATCCACTTTCTTTAACTAACATTGTCAGGTAGGACAGTTTGAACATTTTTATCCACTTTCTTTAACTATTGTCAGGTAGGACAGTTTTGAACATTTTTTTTTTTTATCCACTTTCTTTAACTAACATTGTCAGGGTAGGACAGTTTGAACAGTTTTTTATCCACTTTCTTTAACTAACATTGTCAGGTAGGACAGTTTGAACATTTTTTATCCACTTTCTTTAACTAACATTGTCAGGTAGGGACAGTTTGAAACATTTTTTTAACATTTTTGCAGTTTGAACTTTAACTAACATTGTCAGGAAGGACAGTTTGAACATTTTTTATCCACTTTCTTTAACATTGTCAGGTAGGGACAGTTTGAACATTTTTATCCACTTTCTTTAACATTGTCAGGTAGGACAGTTTGAACATTGTCAGGTAGGACAGTTTGAACATTTTTATCATTTTTTCCTTTTCTTTAACATTGTCAGGTAGGACAGTTTGAACATTTTTATCCACTTTCTTTTTAACTAACATTGTCAGGTAGGACAGTTTGAACATTTTTTTATCCACTTTCTTTAACTAACATTGTCAGGTAGGACAGTTTGAACATTTTTATCCACTTTCTTTAACATTGTCAGGTAGGACAGTTTGAACATTTTTATCCACTTTCTTTAACTAACATTGTCAGGTAGGACAGTTTGAACATTTTTATCCACTTTCTTTAACTAACATTGTCAGGTAGGACAGTTTGAACATTTTTTATCCACTTTCTTTAAACATTGTCAGGTAGGACAGTTTGAACATTTTTATCCACTTTCTTTAACTAACATTGTCAGGTAGGACAGTTTGAACATTTTTTCCACTATCCACAGTTTTTTTTTTATCCACTTTTTTAACTAACATTGTCAGGTAGGACAGTTTGAACATTTTTATCCACTTTCTTTAACTAACATTGTCAGGTAGGACAGTTTGAACATTTTTATCCACTTTCTTTAACTAGCATTGTCAGGTAGGACAGTTTGAACATTTTTATCCACTTTCTTTAACTAACATTGTCAGGTAGGACAGTTTTGAACATTTTTTATCCACTTTCTTTAACATTGTCAGGTAGGACAGTTTTGAACATTTTTATCCACTTTCTTTAACATTGTCAGGTAGGACAGTTTGAACATTTTTATCCACTTTCTTTTAACATTGTCAGGTAGGACAGTTTGAAACATTTTATCCACTTTCTTTAACTAACATTGTCAGGTAGGACAGTTTGAACATTTTTATCCACTTTCTTTAACATTGTCAGGTAGGACAGTTTGAACATTTTTATCCACTTTCTTTAACATTGTCAGGTAGGACAGTTTGAACATTTTTTATCCCTTTCTTTAACTAACATTGTCAGGTAGGACACTTTCTTTTTGAACATTTTTATCCACTTTCTTTAACTAACATTGTCAGGTAGGACAGTTTGAACATTTTTATCCACTTTCTTTAACTAACATTGTCAGGTAGGACAGTTTGAACATTTTTATCCACTTTCTTTAACTAACATTGTCAGGTAGGACAGTTTGAACATTTTTATCCACTTTTTTTTTAACATTGTCAGGTAGGACAGTTTGAACATTTTTATCCACTTTCTTTAACAATGTCAGATAGGACAGTCTGAAGATATCTCCATTTTCTTCAATAGTGTCAAATAGGTGAGTTAGATCTCTTTCTTTCGGTTTTCCCCCCTTTTGTTTCACATCAAGACGTAGGCGAGTCTGGATATTTTCCCCCACTTGTTTGAACTTGAAGACAAGAAGTTTGGACATTGTTTTCAGTTTTCTTTACCGTTACAAAATAGGACATTTTGTGTTCTCTTTTCCATTTTCTTTAACATTGTCAGCTAGAACAAGTATGACCTTTTCTTTAATGATACGACGTTTGGACATTTTCCCCCACTCTTAATCATTGCAAAGTAGGCCAATTGCCAGGCAGGACAATTTGGACTTTTTCCCATGTTCTATTAACACTGCAACATAATAAGACAGTTTTGACATGAATTTTGTTCCCACGTTCTTTAACATTGCAATATACGACAATGCGGAATGTTTTTTTTTTCCACTTTAGTCATGCGACCTAGGACAGTTGACATTTTCCGAGTTTAGGTTTAATGGAGGTGAAGAGAATTGTCCGACCTTGAGGAGATCTGAGCTCTGCAGAGTACCTCCCTGTCTTGTTGGGCTTTTGGTTTTGGTGCCATGGCACTTCATTCCTGTCGGCAAAGACCTTTTCATGTCTAACGGGAAGACTGGCTGGAAGTTCGCCACAGGAGTTCAAATCATTGTACACATCCTTCATAACGTGCAAGAACCACTGGTGGCTTTCTCTCTCATATTCCCCTGTCTTCTTCGTCTGGGTCCGCTTTTTTTTTTTTCCTTCTTCTTTTTGCTGTGTTTGCTCGCTTGCTTGCTTGCTTTCTTGCTTGCGTGTTTTGTTCTCTTTTTGTTTCACATTTGTCATTTGCTTTTACACACGATTGTGGTACATTTCAGGAAGGAAGGGGAAAAAAAAAAAAACAGGCAAGTATAAAAAGAAAGAAACAGAGAGTAAATTGAAGTTATACAGAATTGTAAGAGAGAGAGAGAGAGAGAGAGAGAGAGAGAGAGAGAGAGAGAGAGACAGACAGACAGACAGACAGACAGACAGAGACAGACAGAGAGAGAGATTTGGGGTAGAGAGGGGGATGAGAGATAATCCTTGTCTAAAACTATATACCAAACAATGGATGGTGCATATGGAGATTATTTCATTGCTTCTGTATCAACACGCTGTTTTCCGCTCTGGGTTTCATTCGTTTGGTTTTTTAAAGTTTTACACACACACACACACACACACACACACACACACACACACACAGAGAGAAAGGGGGGGGGGAAGGGGGGGGAGAGCAGCACTTCCACGTCTATATGGAGGTCCTTAACAGTGTGTACAACTGTCACGTGTCGAATAGCCTAAACAGTTCTTGTTTCACTCCAATACAGCATAGGCTACAGGCTGTTTAAGAAATAAACCCTGTGTGTGTGTGTGTGTGTGTGTGTGTGTGTGGCTCCTATGTACATCACTCTTCCTCAATTTTTTTTTCTTGGCTTATAACGGTTTTGTAAAGCAGACCTGTTGTGGGCTGTCTGTTCCAGGTGAATGCTCAATGATCGGTAAAAACACACACACACACACACACACACACATCAAGCTTTTGCCACACTTTCTCCAGTTTTGTCACGTTCTCTCAGTTTCACTCAAAACCAGTTCCATCATCATCTATCACCTGGCCTTTATATATCACCTGGCCTTTAAACAAGAAGGTCGGCCCAGTCTGTGTTATTGTTCCTGTCACACGTAAACATGACAACAACGTTTAGCTGGCAGTCTGTTATTGTTCCTGTCACAGGTAGACATGACAACGTTTAGCTGGCAGTTTTCACTTGCACTTTTGTATGACTGCAGTGGGTCACAGATTTCTTCATTCAACCAGTATGTTGCGCAAAACATATACACTGCTACTGAGCGCGCGCACACACACACACATACACATACAAACACGTATGCGCATATCCACGTAAGCACGCACGCGCACACACAGACACGCGTGCGCGCGGTCCTCTCTTTCAACTACTTGAAAGAAACCTAGATTATCAGTTAAAACTAAGTTCCCTGGATAACTCTTTTTTTTTTTTTTTTTCTTTTAAACATTTGTAGAGTAACAGGTTTCTTACTGTTTGAGAAAATCACGGCCCTAGTAATGTAAAGCACATTTCGAGTACTTTCATGTAAGCGAATTACCTGAAGATGATAAAAAAAAAAAAGCCGAACTTTTTTTTTTTTTTTTTTTTTTTTTTTTTTTTTTTGCGAATCTTATGTTCCAGAGCAAAATGTTGAACTGGCATTGATTGTTTCACAGGAGAGATGCCGTTTAGCCTTTTAGAATGAAAGCAGTGAACTTGAAAAACGTTAAAAAAAAATAAAAAAATAAAAAAAATAAAAAAAAACCACGTTACTGCAGCATTGGTCCCTAAGAGAACAGCACCATAGGAAAATTTAAAAAAAAAAAAAGGGGGGGGGGGGGGGGGGGGGGGGGGGGGGGGGGGGGGGGGGGTTAGTTACCGCCACAGACACAGACATACACATTACAGAACAAAACAATGCATTTCGACCTCTTGGGTCTTCTTCAGGCAAAAGAACAACTATTAGGACAGTGAGAACGAAGAACGAGAAACCAATAAATATGAGAAGTGGTTTCTCTCTTCTTCGTTTTCACTGTCCTAAGTGTTTTTGTTTTTGCCTGAAGAAGACCCAAGAGGTCGAAATGCATTGTGTTTTTGTCCTGTAATCTGTTTGTCTGGATCTGTGGCGGTAACTACCCCCTTTTCTTTCTGACTTTTGCTTCATTTCCGCCCTCAGTCACTCCGTTGTGAAACTAACGGCACCATAGGAATTAAAAGGGTGTCATGTTGTGGGGGATCGACCACGTTTTGGAACGAACGTTTGATATCCTCTGTGATGGCCCAGGTCTTGTTTTCTCCGACTGTAATCTCACTGTTTAACTCTCAGTTTGCAAATAACTGAATAAAACTGATAAATAAGCGGATTTCGATGTCTCCATTTTTTTTTTTTTTTTTTTTTTTTTTTTTTGTAGCCTGAAGTGGTTAAATATGAAAGTCACAATGATCAGTACATTCTTTTTTCTGTAATCTGTTATAAATGTTTCAGCTTTTCTTACATCTCTGTGTGAGCTTTCTGTGGTAGTTTTTGTTTCGTTCATTTCTTTTGTTTGCGATTCTGATAATTTGATCAGCAAGTCTGAAGTTACACTAGCACCTACCCCCCCCCCCCCCCCCCCCCCCCCCCCCCCCCTCCCCAGACCGCATAGAGTCCAGTCTGGGTTGATTTCTGCCAGTCTCTCTGCGAACATGACTTTGCTAATGAATGGTGCTGTGCTCATGCAAGTCTTAATGCTATGCACACAAATCAGGCAACTCACCTGCACACAAAGTGTCAACCTGCAGGCTTAGTGCTTGGACACAGAACACGTTCCACACAACTCGCTAACGCCTCCACAGCCCACAGAAAGAGACAAGACAGACAAGACAGAGCGGTGAAACGCCTAATTGTTAATTAACTCCCCCGTTTATATATCTCACGCGCTTATCAGTTGTCAATTTCCCCCCGCGTGCGTCGCGGACGACCGCGCTCGCGCTCAGGACGATTGATTGACAAACGAGAGCTGTTGAAATCAACAACGGCTTTTTCCTCCCCCGCACTCGCGCGCCGCCACTGGTTTTGCCTAAGCCCCCGCCTCTGTGTGGCCAGCCGACTTCAATTTCCTCCCCTCACCACACGCTTAGGATGATGCTCCAGGGCTGGCTGCTGGTCGCCCCGCCTACCTCGTAGAGGAGCTCCGCCACCACCACCCCCCCCCCCCCCCTTCCCAGCGACCCCGCCTCCCTGACTACCTGGCGTGCTGCGAGCCAGACCAATGGAAGAGGGCTGTCAACAGGAGTCAGGTTGAGGACAGCCACAGAGAACCGTCCGCCATCGACCCATGTGCCAACTGCAGTCTTGAAAAACAGTCCGCGAAACCTGGTGTATAAAAGAAACATACAGCGTGTTGAAACAAGACGGAACAAGCCAATCAGGAGCGAGAAAACAGAAAGAAAAGAAAGACAGGTGTCGGATCAGTAGAAGATCTGTGTAAACAAACGCGCGCACGCACACACACACACACTGGTGCAGGGCAATACAATCGCCGTGTGTGAGTTTCCACCTCAGAAGCAATGGTTCCAACACATTGTTTTCACTGGCATATAGAAGGCTTTGTTGTTGTTGTTGTTTTCTCTTCTGGTTGTCCCCCCTCTTTTTCTTCTAACCTTAACTTACATCGTTCATATTTGCTAGTTTTTTGGGGGTTTTTTTCTCTCCAGTTGTTGCGTTGGTTCACAAAATGAATAGTTACTTTAACTCGTTCTGTTTCCCCATGTCTTTTATGCTTCTTCGTTTTCTTCTTCTGTGAATTCGTGACTATCAGAAGCGTTCTTGTGTTCTTGTGTCCTGTGTTACGCTGCACAGTGTCAGGTGTCATACGGCATCGTATTATATGACATACTGAACTGTATCATCGCATGGAGAGAGAGAGAGAGAGAGAGAGAGAGAGAGAGAGAGAGAGAGAGAGTTTCAGTTTCAGAAAGTCGACTACAGTGTAAAGTCTTTCAGAAAAAAATGTCAAGTCAAACCCACACAACTTTCCACAAAGTGTATACTCCAATAGTTTCAGTTTCAGAAAGTCGACTAAAGTGTAAAGCCTTTCAGAAGAAAGATCAAAATCAACCGTAAAGAAACCGGACTTCGGCCGTCCTGAAGCCCCCCACCCCCCCCCACCCACCCATTCATGCACTTCGTCAGGACACAGCCCTGGAGTAAAGAATCTGGAGCATTTAACATGCCTAAACAGACCATGACAGCACAACAGAAGATGCTCCAAAAGACCATGACAGCACAACAGAACATGCCTAAAAACCACCATGACAGCACAACAGAACATGCCTAAAAAACATGACAGCATAACAGAACATGCCCCAAAATTCCATGACAGCACAACAGAACATGTCTAAACAGACCATGACAGCACAACAGAACATGCCCCCAAAGACTATGACAGCACAACAGAACATGCCTAACAGACCGTGACAGCACAACAGAACATGCTTAACAGACCGTGACAGCACAACAGCACATGCCTAACAGACCGTGACAGCACAACAGAACATGCCTAACAGACCGTGACAGCACAACAGAACATGCCTAACAGACCGTGACTGCACAACAGAACATGCCTTAAAAAACCATGACAGCACAACAGAACATGCCTAAAAAAACCATGACAGCACAACAGAACATGCCCAAAAAGACCATGACAGCACAACAGAACATGCCCAAAAAGACCATGACAGCACAACAGAACATGCCCAAAAAGACCATGACAGCACAACAGAACATGCCCAAAAAGACCATGACAGCACAACAGAACATGCCCAAAAAAAGACCATGACGGGCACAACAGAACATGCCCAAAAAGACCATGACGGCACAACAGAACATGCCCAAAAAGACCATGACAGCACAACAGAGCATGGCTAAAAACACACCATGACAGCACAACAGAACATGCCTAAAAACACCATGAACACAGACGGTACAGAATACACATGTACTAGTGTCCACTTTGGACAGGGTTGCCCGTCTCACTGTCTAGTCGCAGATCATTCAGGCCCACAACAGACAACCTGGCATAGTATAGGTCGTAGAATGAAGGGGGGTGGGGGGGGGGGGGGGGGGGGGGGGGGGGGGGGACAACAACAGCCAGTGAGCATTCAGTTTGCGTTTCTAACGTTAGGGATGCTGAGGGGTTTTGTGCTTGATCCCTTGGTGGTGAGAACACCACAGGTAGTGCAGCTGCATCTGATGCCCAGGCGAGGACGGACGCAATCAGCCCAGTTCACTGGTCAGTCCCACTGTGAGGACCAGACACGATCAGCCTAGTTCACTGGTCAGTCCCCCACTGTGGGGACCGGACACAATCAGCCCAGTTCACTGGTCAGTCCCACTGTGAGGACCAGACACGATCAGCCTAGTTCACTGGTCAGTCCCACTGTGAGGACCAGACACGATCAGCCCAGTTCACTGGTCAGTCCCACTGTGAGGATCGTGTCAGTGAGGACCGGACACGATCAGCCCAGTTCACTGGTCAGTCCCACTGTGGGGACCGGACACGATCAGCCCAGTTCACTGGTCAGTCCCACTGTGGGGACCGGACACAGTCAGCCCAGTTCGCTGGTCAGTCCCACTGTGAGGACGGATGCAATCAGCCCAGTTCACTGGTCAGTCCCACTGTGGGGACCGGACACGATCAGCTCAGTTCACTGGTCAGTCCTACTGAACGGATGTAAGTGGGCTGTGAACGGACGATGTCAATGGTTCTGTGGTCAACACGGACATCGACGTGTCCCAGTATGCTGCTGGTGAAGGGGAATGTTTATAGTCTACCGCTCTCTACTCCATTCCCATTTTCTGGTGAAGAGGGGGGGAATGTTTATAATCTACCGTTCTCTACTCCATTCCCATTTTCTGGTGAAGAAGGGAAATGTTTATAATCTACCGTTCTCTACTTCATTACCATTTTCTGGTGAAGGGGGGAATGTTTATGGTCTACCCCTCTCTACTTCATTCCATTTTCAGGATGGAATGTTTATAGACTAACGTTCTCTATTTCATTTCCCATGTTCTGTCTCCTCTCCTCCAACCTCCTACCCCTTCCACCTAAACCTTAAAAAAAA
>JADBJO010001107.1:46147-61147 GCA_016801955.1 Conus betulinus
GAATACTGTGCTTGGTACTTGTGATCATTCTCACCAACTCTAAGTAACATCAGTGCACTGCTGGTAGGCTACAAATAAGGTCGAAGTGTAAAGAGATAAAATCACCACAGTAATTTATGACCAAATTAAATGTAAAAAAAAAAAAAAAAAACGAAAAAAAAAAAACGATATTGAGTTGAGCGATGCAACTTGAAGTGGCACACTGCTTTGTGTCAGGTGGTACAAACAACACGATGGACGTTCAGTGTGTGGATGCGCTGGTCAGTGACAGCTTTGAGGTCTTCAGTTTGATTGCTTCGAACACCGCGAAGATTTCCCACCAATCATTTCCCACTAACAACATAGCCCAGCCGATCGCAAGGGGCCGTATCAGAGCGGTCACTTTATTGATGGTGTGCATGCTCACAAAAATAGCCACATAACTGGACAGAGGTTCTGTTGGACCTGTTGTCCTCTAAGGTAACCGTAGGTCTGCTCCTTGTGAATGAGCATGGGAGGTTAAGGCAGTCACACACGTGGCAAGGAAACAGGGGCTGGATCCTTTATGCTACTCTGCTAGATTCACATCTTGCTGATAGATGTGTCGGGCCATGCGATTCGCCCAACACTGTGAACTTTCTCGTACAGGCTAGTACAGTTTATAGCTTTAAGAGCTGCAAACACAGACTAGACCCACCAAGAAACGTGGAAGTGTTAAAAGCCTGTTTGTTCGCCTGGGCTATAATCAAAGCGAAACTCTATCCTTGAACAGAAACTAAATACTGTAGGCTATAAGAATTATGTGGACAAATTCCTTTCAGATTCCACCCTCACCCCCATCCTCCACTCCCCCCCCCCCCCCACCCCCGCCCCTTCTTCCGCCCCCCCCCCCCCCCACCCCACCCCACACCCCCCCCCCAAGAGCACAATAGTCAACGTTGTCTTTTTCTTAATGGTAGACCGTGTTTTGAAGGGAAGGGAGGACAACTTGGGGGTGTTTTGTTTTTTTTTTTTTTTACCTGTCAGCTCCACGTTTTCCGAGCCGGCAGCATTATAATCAAAGGCCAATGAATCAACTTTTAGCACGGCCACTGTCTGCCTTGGCGCAGGACGGCTACACGTGCGCAACATCATAACAAACTAAGCGCGGAATACTAAGTGAGACCGACTAACTGCATCAGTCGTGTTCCGTGCCCACGGCCCGCGCAAAGCGCCCTCTCACGCGCCAGCTTGTGGCACGCACCGCTATGCAAATGAGCCGCCAACAGATAGAGCACATTGCAGGCCCATTGGCTACCCATTTATTATGACGGGCGCGTGCAGCCTCGTTTTAGGCGGCGCACGCGCAGACAATGGTTCTGTTTATCACGAGGTCGTCTGTCCGGCCGGCGAAGTTTCAATAAAGAAATCGCTGTGTGTGGTTGGTGTCGTTGGATGAATCGAGTCAGGCCTGTTTATCTGTCTACATCTTGCCTTCCCCCCAGGCTGTCTTTGCTGCTTGCTGACAGGCGATGATAGATGACAGCGCCGATGAAAAGAACATGGCCCGACCTTGACGACTGAGAGCCGCTCATTCAGACACCATAGCGGCGACGACTGCAGGGAAGATGAGGGCGATTGTGAGCAGTTCAAAGTGGACCAGACAACTGATGACAGACTATCTGCTGAGCTACCTAGATCATCGCAGGGCTTAGATGATCTGTCGGGGCTTCAAGCCTCTAGATTGGTGAGGCGTGTTACCGCTGTGCCATTGTCTGTCAGTTTTTCTTTGTCTGTGTTGTTGGTGGTGTTTACCTTGACCACGGAGCCCAGAGAGAAAAACAAACAACAGAGGAGAACTCACTGGAATGACATCTCTTAGAACAACAAACGACAGGTCAGAAAAACAATCACTCAAAGTTAATCTCCAAAACAACAACGAATAAAAATAAAAACAATCACAGGAAGTCTATTCCAGTAGAAGAACGAATGAAAAATAAAAACGATCATTGGAAGCCTATTCCTTAAAACAACGAATGAAAAATAAAAAAAACAATCATTGGAAGCCTATTCCTGTAGCACAACAAATGATAATAAAGAAAAAACCATCGCTAAATGGACATTCCTAGAGAAAAAAAGCAACGATTATAAAGGAAAAACAATCACTGGAAAGTCATTCCCCAGAGAACAACAAACAACAGTAAAGGAAAAAAACAATCACTGGAAGGTTATTCCTAAAGAACAACGCACGAGAGAGAGAGAGAGAGAGAGAGAGAGAGGAGAGAGAGAGAGAGAGAGAGAATGTGTCTTCAGGGGCACATACGTCCAGACCAAAAATGTAACAAAATGTGATCACAGTGCCTCTAGCCAGTGCGAACAAGGTTCGCAGAAGTTCACCTGACACTAAGTCAAAGGGTACCCAGAAAGAAACTCGAACGTGAAATCGGTGTCCTTTCACTCCGTCAAAGGTTAAGGTCACCTGTGGCCAGTGACATTTTGGTCAAATTTTGAACTGCTTCAGCTCCCTCTGCCCCACTTCAACAATCCTACTACCCCCCGCCGTCACCCCTGACCCTTCATTTATCCGTAGCTTTCCAACGTTAGTATGAGAGAGAGAGAGAGAGAGAGAGAGAGAGAGAGAGAGAGAGAGAGGAGAGACCACCTGGTCATAAATACGTCCACACACACACACACACAGACAGAGACACAGAGAGAGACAGAGAGAGAGAGAGAGAGAGAGAGAGAGAGAGAGAGAGAGAGAGAGAGAGAGAGACCCACCTGGTCATAATACGTCAACACACACACACACACACACACACACACACACACACACACAGAGAAAGAGAGAGACCTACCTGGTCATAAATACGTCCACACACACACACACACACACACACACACACACACACACACACACAGAGGGAGAGAGAGAGAGAGAGAGAGAGAGAGACCTGGTCATAAATACGTCCACAGACAGACAGACGGGAGAGAGAGACAAAAAGAGAGAGAGGGAGAGGAGAGAGAGAGAGAGAGAGAGAGTCTCACCTGGTCATAAATACGTCCACAGAGACAGAGAGAGAGAGAGAGAGAGAGGGGGGGGGGGAGCGAGACAGCCACCTGGTCATAAATACGGCCACGGAGAGAGAGAGAGAGAGAGAGAGAGAGAGAGACCCACCTGGTCATAAATACGTCCACACACACACACACACACACACACACAGAGAGAGAGAGAGAGAGAGAGAGAGGAGAGAGAGAGAGACCCCACCTGGTCATATGTCCACACACACAAAGAGAGAGAGAGAGAGAGAGAGAGAGAGAGAGAGAGAGAGAGAGAACACAACGGAATACAATGGAACACAAGTTAATGTTTCAGGCCTCCGGCCTATAGCAATGTGAGGTGCAGTGCACATATAACAGAAAAAAAAAAGGAGAAATGACAACAAAAGTATATTTTCGATGTACTAATAATGCTAAGTTGTGAGGGTAACTAATCATTCATACTGAGTGGGATACGAGTTCTGTTTTTTTTCAGTGCATAATATATATATACATAGCAATATCTCTTGTACTATTCACATTTTCGTTTGCAAGGAATTGTTTTAGTTCAATAGAGTTCACGTTCTGAAATTGTCTGTGCTTCAGTATGTATTTTTCTCAAAGGCTTTGCATCTCAATCGAAAGTGGAGTTCGTTCTCAAGCTGGTTACAAAAAAGACATGCTTTGCTTTTTCTTTGTATCTGTTATTTATATTCAGGTCATTTAAGCCATGACGAAATCTTGTGAAATACATTTTTAATTTGTTAACCGTTAAATAGGTTAGATAAGGTTCTGGTTGTAAGAGAAACTGAAATGAATAATAGGTGTTGAAGCGATCACTTGAATTTAATTTGCTAACCCAATCTTGCTGATAACAGTTTACCATCCTTTGCCAAAACGTCTTCTTAAACATACCAACATTTCCGACCCCACCCACTAACCACACTTCAAAATCCATATCCATCAAGACAACATTTTTATATCATATGCCCAATTATTTTTATTGTTCTATCGTCAGTGCTATTCATAAAGCTGTTAATCAAGGAAAGATATGCTTGTTTGGGTATTCTATTCAGTTTCATCTGTTGTATGGAGAACCAAAAGCTAAGTGCTCTTAGTGTTCTGTCTATATAAGGGCTATAGGAATCAGTCTCTCCGTAGACCATTGCATTTGGTGTTTCAGGACTACATTTGGTGTTTTAGGACTAACACTTAACAGCTTTGTTTTACAGGCAAACAGATGGACCGCTTCGGTAGTTTTATATTGTGTAATACCCCATACCTCTGCGGCGTACAGCAGCGTTGGCTTCACCATCGTGTCAAATAGTTTTAAAAAAGATAATTATATCCATCCTACCCAAATTCCACATTGTTCTCATAATTCTATTGTTTTATGTTTGGCTTTCCTTGAATTGTCTCCAGCGCTGTTACAAAAGATAATTTAGTAGTCAAGATGAAACCAAGATATTTGTAGCTGTTTACCACTTCACTTCAGTTTGATCTCCTTTATAGTACTATTTTTCATATTTGGACAAAATGACCCCTTTTTCTAAAAATCATAACTTAGTCTTAGTCAAATTTACTTTTAGACCCAATTTATCCAACGCTATCTGCAAATTGTTTATAAATTGAAAGCCGTGTTTTTCTTTACTATTCACTTCTCCTGTCGCTTCAGTTATAAGTAATGAGAAAATCAAGAGAGATAACGAGCACCCTTGCTTCAGATCGCCTTGGCATTCAAAGAACTCTGATATGTCAGAGCCCCATTGAACGCACGATCGAACAGATTTCTATATTCCCTGCAGCATATTTAACATTTTAGTAGATATTTTAACTTTTTCTAGAATCTAGCATTTCCCATAAACTCTCTCGGTTGACTGTGTCGAACGCTTTCATGCAGTCGATGGCTATGTATAGTTTTCCATTTTTGCGTTTCTCGTTAATACACGTATCGATCATTGTGATTAGAGAGAAAATAGATAAAGTCGATAGTCGAATATGATTTGCGGTTTCTTCACAGATTTTTGTTCTTCATGTTCTGCCCATTTGTAGAGTCGCTTGTTTAGAATGGATGTAAACACTTTACTAACGCAGCTTAGTCGTGAAATCCCACGGTAGTTTCCTGGATTAGCAGTCACCTTTTTAAATAGAGGAACTATGACTGAGTGTGACCATTCAACAGAATAATAACTGTTATCGTAGATTCTGTTAAACAATTTTACAAAGCAGGGGGCAATGAAATGAATAGACGATTTTAAAAACTCATTATCGCAGCCAAACAATGTTTTACAAAGCCGCATTTGTGTCAATCTGTTCAACAAAATTTGACCACTTTCTTTTCACTAAAGTAACAACCGCTCCTGATCCGCGACCCATCCTGGATAATTTGGTTGCAGGTGAATGGAAAACAAGAAAATCTTTAAAGTAAACATCAAATTTAAACAAACTGAAGGCGAAAGTTTCCTGCAAACAGCAGACATCAAAAGAAGTGATATAATAAACAAAGTCAGGATCACCTAACTTGGCGCTCAGCCCATTTACGTTCCAAGAAACAAAAGAAAGAACCTGATGTAATGTTTGTAGTGTTTATTTGTGTGTGTGTGTGTGTGTGTGTGTGTGTGTGTGTGTGTGTGTGTGTGTGTACTGTCGTTCTCCTCATCAGCTCCATTAGTTCCATCGTGAGAAATTATTACTTCATTATCACTGCCTTCAGTAGTAGTAGGCCTAATGTGAGAAGCTGTATGCGTGTTTCTATCGTTTTGCCCACTGTTTACTAAGCAATGTGTGCGTGCAGTATCAGCTAGGCTTCGGCCTGTTTCCTATGCTTGTGTGATTGTTTTGGTCTTTGCGCACGTGGCTTTCGTTTTCCCTGAATCGTTTAGTGTTTTGTTCTTTGCGCACGTGACTTTCGTTTTCCATGAATCGTGTAGCGTTTTGGTCTTTGTGCACATGACTTTTGTTTTCCAGGAATCGTGTAGATTTGCCTGTCGCTCGATGGAAGTTACGGTTGACCGGTTCTGGGGCCGACTGCACGTCCCAAAACTTATTTGTCAGTTTCCAACATACACTTTTGAAAATTTAGCGCTTGGTGTATTTGAAATTTGCCATAGAAGACACAGTTCACTGAGCACACACCTTCCCTCGCGCCATCTTGCACGCGCACAGAGACAGAGAGAGAGAGAGAGAGAGAGAGAGAGAGAGAGAGAGAGAGAGAGAGACAACTGGTCATAAATACGTCTACAGAGAGAGAGAGAGAGAGAGAGAGAGAATCCCACCTAGTCACAAATACGTCCACTGACACACGAGGCTGATCTGATGGATATGAACAGAAATGGCGGATCATCGCTCCTGGCCTAAAACAGGCTGAAGACAGCCAACACCATCCAATATGAACAGAAATGGCGGATCATAACACCTGGCCTAAAACAGGCTGAAGACAGCCAACACCATCCAATATGAACAGAAATGGCGGATCATAACACCTGGCCTAAAACAGGCTGAAGACAGCCAACACCATCCAGTGCGTGAAGGGATGTGCACGTGGTTGTAGAGATGTTTGAGTCGACACGTGTCTCATCCTCACCCTCACCCTTCCTCCCGGGCCCCCGAAGAACTACCGTTGTATCCAGCCCAGTGTAATGCCTGTTTGACAGAATGAAACAACATCTATGGAATGCATGGAGATATGATTACGATTTTTTTTTTGCGTGCATACTTTTTAAGGTCTGCTAAAAGCAGTGACTTGACTTTTTTTAAATATACAATATATTTCAATTGTACACTCGCTTATCGACGCCAGCGTCTCCTCAAAATACCACCTTCCATGACTAATTTTAGTTTTAAAAATATATATATATATATATATATATATATATATATATATATATCATGCAAAAGCTTTCTGTTACGGGCATTCATCAACTCATGCGCTAACAACATGCGAAATACTTGCTCGAACAGTGAAACCGGGCAGTCAAAAGACAGTATATAAGGTTAGTAAAAGCAATTTTCAGAAAATGGCGTCAAAACATTTACTTACAAAACACACAACATTATATCAGTTCAGATTCTGTAGTCTCTTTCATACAGTACTCCAGGTGTCCAAAGAATGTGTCTGAAAAGGCTGGACTCTGTCACCGTCTCTAAAATTGTCCTGCTCCAAAAGCAGCACCATCCTCCCTGATTTGCTCAGCTTGGAGGTGCCAGTTTTCAGCCTCATGAGCCTCTCTGCGCTGGATGTAAGTCTGGCTTCCATCTGTCTTGTAGCCCCAGCAATTCGGTCAGAGTCCATACTGTCTAAAGTAGAGCTGGTCACGGGGTTCGCTTTCCCCCCCCCCCCCCCCCCCCCCCCCCCCCCCCCCCCCCCCAGCCTGCTCTTTACCTCTGTCAGCTCCGTCGCTCCCATGTTTGAATGTGAAAATGCCTGTGTCAGCTGCGTCGCTCCCCTGTTGAATGTGAACATGGCAGATGTGACTGCTGCATCAGCTCGCTGTCTGCCCACAAAGATGGTCTGGAGGCACCTGGTCCAGATCACTGAGTGCATCCACTCTCTGTCTGCCCACAAAAATGGTTTGAGGGCACCTGGACCAGATCACTGAGTGCATCCACTCGCTGTTTGCCCACAAAGATGGTTTGGGGGCACCTGGACCAGATCACTGAGTGCAGACACTCGTTTGCATTCTGCATCTTTCCTGTCGACGGTCTCTTCAGCAGGGTGGGGGTCTGCCATTCTCTGGTCAATGGGCAGCAGTTGCTGGGCCACTGATGGCAAGAGTAGTCTGCTGATGTTCTGACTCTGAGGTGGTGGGTCCTCACCGCATGCCCCAGCCTGGATGTAAAAGCACAATGAATCTGGACTCTGAGGACACCAGCTGTGATTATGAACATCATCTGTGCTTGCCACATGGAACAGTGTGATAAAAAAAAAAACAACAAAAAAAACAGCTGGACGCAAGCCATGGATGTCTGGAATATCGTTCAAAACAGCAAAGCAATAACTATACTGGAGGTAGGCGGCAACTTAGGGAGTGAGTTTGCCCTTGCCCTGTCTTCCAAAGCGTCCTTCCTTTCATTTCGTCAGCAGGGCTGTCCCCGTTCTTTGATCGGGCTGAGGAGAACTGGGCGTTGGCAGGGAAGTAGAGGTGGAGGGGGCTGAGGAGAACTGGGTGTGGGCAGGGAAGTAGAGGTGGAGGTCAGAGGAGAACTGGGTGTTGGCAGGGAAGTAGAGGTGGAGGGTGAGGAGAACTGGGCGTTGGCAGGGAAGTAGAGGTGGTGGAGGCTGAGGAGAAACTGGGCGTTGGCAGGGAAGTAGAGGTGGAGGGTTGAGGAGAACTGGGCGTTGGCAGGGAAGTAGAGGTGGAGGGTTGAGGAGAACTGGGCGTTGGCAGGGAAGTAGAGGTGGAGGGCTGAGTTGGAGGGAACTGGGCGTTGGCAGGGAGTAGTAGAGAGGGTTGAGGAGAACTGGGTGTTGGCAGGGAAGTAGAGGTGGAAGGGTTGAGGGGAACTGGGTGTTGGCAGGGAAGTAGAGGTGGAGGGTTGAGGAGTAGAACTGGGTGTGTTGGCAGGGAAGTAGAGGTGGAGAGGGCTGAGGAGAACTGGGCGTTGGGCAGGGAAGTAGAGGTGGAGGGCTGAGGAGAACTGGGTGTTGGCAGGGAAGTAGAGGTGGAGGGTGAGGAGAACTGGGTGTTGGCAGGGAAGTAGAGGTGGAGGGCTGAGGAGAACTGGGTGTTGGCAGGGAAGTAGAGGTGGCAGGGAAGTAGAGGTGGAACTGGGTGTTGGAGGAAGTAGAGGTGGACTGAGGGAACTGGGTGTTGGCAGGGAAGTAGAGGTGGAGGGCTGAGGGAACTGGCAGGGAAGTAGAGGTGGAGGGCTGAGGGGAACTGGGTGTTGGCAGGGAAGTAGAGGTGGAGGGCTGAGGAGAACTGGGTGTTGGCAGGGAAGTAGAGGTGGAGGGCTGAGGGGAACTGGGTGTTGGCAGGGAAGTAGAGGTGGAGAGGGCTGAGGAGAACTGGGTGTTGGCAGGGAAGTAGAGGTACTGGGTGTTGGCAGGGAAGTAGAGGTGGAGGGCTGAGGAGAACTGGGTGTTGGCAGGGAAGTAGCTGGGGAGACTGGGGAGGGTGAGGTGGGAGGGGAGAACTGGGTGTGTGGCAGGGAAGTAGAGGTGGAGGGCTGGCAGGGGAGAACTGGGTGTTGGCAGGGAAGTAGAGGTGGTGGGGCTGAGGGGAACTGGGTGTTGGCAGGGGAAGTAGAGGGTGGAGGGCTGAGGGGAACTGGGTGTTGGCAGGGTTGGAGGGCTGGGGAGAACTGGGTGTTGGCAGGGAAGTAGAGGTGGAGGGCTGAGGGGAACTGGGTGTTGGCAGGGAAGTAGAGGTGGAGGGCTGAGGAGAGACTGGGTGTTGGCAGGGAAGTAGAGGAGGGCTGGGGAGAACTGGGGTTGAGGGAAGTAGACTGGAGGGCTTGAGGAGAACTGGGTGTTGCAGGGAAGTAGAGGTGGAGGTGAGGAGAACTGGGGTTGGCAGGGAGAGGTGAGAAGCTGGTGTTGGCAGGAAAGTAGTAGAGGTGGAGGTTGGCACTGGGGTTGGCAGGGAAGTAGAGGTGGAGGGCTGAGGAGAACTGGGTGTTGGCAGGGAAGTAGAGGTGGAGGGCTGGGGAGAACTGGGTGTTGGCAGGGAAGTGGAGGTGGAGGGCTGATGGGTGTTGGCAGGGAAGTAGAGGGGAGTAGAGGGAACTGGGTGTTGGAGGTGGAGAACTGAGGGGTGTTGGCAGGGAAGTAGAGGTGGAGGGCTGAGGAGAACTGGGTGTTGGCAGGGAAGTAGAGGTGGAGGCTGAACTGGGTGTTGGCAGGGAGTAGAGGTGGAGGGCTGAGGAGAACTGGGTTGGCAGGGAAGTAGAGGTGGCAGGGAAGTAGAGGGAAGTAGAGGTGGAGGGCTGAGGAGAACTGGGTGTTGGCAGGGAAGTAGAGGTGGAGGGCTGGGTGGCAGGGAGAGGGGCTGGGAACTGGGGTGTTGGCAGGGAAGTAGAGGTGGAGGGCTGAGGAGAACTGGGTGTTGGCAGGGAAGTAGAGGTGGAGGGCTGAGGAGAACTGGGTGTTGGCAGGGAAGTAGAGGTGGAGGGCTGAGGAGAACTGGGTGTTGGCAGGGGAAGGTAGGGTGGCAGGGAAGAGAGGTGGAGGAGAACTGGGTGTTGGCAGGGAAGTAGAGGTGGAGGGCTGGGGAGAACTGGGTGTTGGCAGGGAAGTAGAGGTGGAGGGGGTGGGGAGAACTGGGTGTGGCAGGGAAGTAGGTGGAGGGCTGAGGGAGAACTGGGTGTTGGCAGGGAAGTAGAGGTGGAGGGCTGGGGAGAACTGGGTGTTGGCAGGGAAGTAGAGGTGGAGGGTGAGGAGAACTGGGGTTGGCAGGGAAGTAGAGGTGGAGGGCTGGTGTTGGCAGGGAAGTAGAGGTGGAGGGCAGGGAGAGAACTGGGTGTTGGCAGGGAAAGTAGAGGTGGAGGGAACTGGGTGTTGGGCTGGGTGTTGGCAGGGAAGTAGAGGTGGAGGGCTGAGGAGAACTGGGTGTTGGCAGGGAAGAGAGTAGGCTGGTGGTGGCAGGGAAGTAGGCTGAGGAGAACTGGGTGTTGGCAGGGAAGTAGAGTGGAGGGAGTGGAGAACTGGGTGTTGACAGGGAAGTAGAGGTGGAGGGCTGAGGGTGGTGTTGGCAGGGAAGTAGAGGTGGAGGGCTGAGGAGAACTGGGTGTGGCAGGGAGTAGAGGTGGAGGGCTGAGGGAACTGGGTGTTGGCAGGGAAGTAGAGGTGGAGGGCTGAGGGGAACTGGGTGTGGCAGGGGGCAGGGAAGTAGAGGGAAGTAGAGGGGCTGAGGAGAACTGGGTGTTGGCAGGGAAGTAGAGGTGGAGGGCTGAGGAGAACTGGGTGTTGGCAGGGAAGTAGAGGGTGGGGCTGAGGGGAACTGGGTGTTGGCAGGGAAGTAGAGGTGGAGGGTGAGGGGAACTGGGGCAGGGAAGTAGAGGTGTGGTGGCTGAGGGGAACTGGGTAGCAGGGAAGTAGAGGTGGAGGGCTGAGGAGAACTGGGTGTTGGCAGGGAAGTAGAGAGGGGTGCTGGAGAACTGTGTTGGGGGAAGTAGGTGGAGGGCTGAGGGAACTGGGTGTTGGCAGGGAAGTAGAGGTGAGGGCTGAGGAGAACTGGGTGTTGGCAGGGAAGTAGAGGTGGAGCTGAGGGGAACTGGGTGTTGGCAGGGAAGTAGAGGCAGGGGAGAACTGGGTGAGAAGTAGAGGTGGAGGCTGAGGAGAGGTGGAAGGGAAGTAGAGGTGGAGGGCTGAGGGCTGGGGGCAGGGAGAGAGGTGGAGGGCTGAGGAGAACTGGGTGTTGGCAGGGAAGTAGAGGTGGACGGCTGAGGAGAACTGGTGTGAGGGCAGGGAAGTAGAGGTGGAGTGGAGGTGAGGAGAACTGGGTGTTGGCAGGGAAGTAGAGGTGGAGGGCTGAGGAGAACTGGGTGTTGGCAGGGAAGTAGAGGTGGAGGGCTGAGGAGAACTGGGTGTTGGCAGGGAAGTAGAGGTGGAGGGCTGAGGAGAACTGGGTGTTGGCAGGGAAGTAGAGGTGGAGGTCAGTGGAGAACTGGGTGTTTACAGTGAGTAGAGGTGGAGGTTGAAGACTGGCTGAGGAGATGAAGACTTTTCATAATCCTCAGCTTCACTGCAGGTGATAACTGGACATCATGTGGAAGTTTTTCAGGCGTGACAGGAACAGGTTCATCTGAAAACTGAGCCCACACATACACACGCGCGTACTTGCACGCGCGCGCGTACACACACACACATACACACACACACACACACACACACACACACACACACACACACACACACACACACACACACACACACACAAGGTAAGTCACTGTCTTCAGTGTTCCCCTTTCACATCCTCTTACTGTAACCCGAATTCCTGCGGCTGAAAGAAAACACAAAGCACGCAGTGGTCCAGTGAACTGGCTTTAAAGACCACTGATAACGCTTTATACTGACAACAACATTCCATTTCACAACAATGATCTGAAAGGAAAAAACAAATGCAGCGACAGTGAGAAGAATAATGGGCACGAGTAAAGCATACTCTGCATATATGTATCGCTTTCGGGATTCGGCTGAATAATACCAGTTGACTGCGATCATGGAAAGAGGATTTTGTTTTTTAAATGGAAGTATAACCAGCAAGAAGAAAAAGAAAAATAGCAAAGCATTCTTTTTTGATGAGCGGACTCGGGGGTGACTCTTTAAATCATGAACAATTCTACACATGGAGGGAGAGCGAGCGCAGTTGCAACGTGATTTTGTTGTTGTTGTTGTTGTTGTTGTCTGTTTCACTTAAGACTTTTAAAAGTTAAACTGGCTCGTGCGTAAAATAATGGCGCTCACGGCAGGTGCTAAACATTGAACGGAAATGACCGGAAGGGCGCTTGGGAGATCGCAGACCTCCATCAAGGTGGTACTGATCCTGGATCCGTTCTTTGAGCAGGATCGGCACAAAATCTGTTCGGCGAAAACATGCCCACCAACACGCGCCAAAGGGGCCTTTCCTGTGACAGAAAATGTAGCATCGGTGGACAGGCTTTGATTAAACTCCTGTGAGCTTGTCAGTTCATGAGAGAGAGAGAGAGAGAGAGAGAGAGAGAGAGAGAGAGAGAGAGAGAGAGAGAGAGAGAGTGTGTGTTGTCCGCCAAGGGAAGAAATTAGGAGTATTGACTGAAACAGTTACTTCCCATTTTTTTTAACTGATGTGTAAAAATACAAACTGTCAAAACGTTTCTGTCACTCGAAAGTTTGATTGATACAAGAATAAAATCGATAGTCGGTCGATGGTCATCAGTTTGTAAGGAGTAACTTCAAAGCGTCTTAGTTCAGTGGACTATTTGTGACGATGTTGCTTGACCAGGTCAGGATCCGCTCTGTCGTCCTGCTCCATGGAGCGTCATCAACACTGTGGACTGCTCCCCCGGGCCGTTGTCCATCTGTCCTGTGAACTTGATTAGACCCTAAATAAACCGACGAACGGCGATGAAAACATAGCCAGGTAAGTATTCTGTTTTCTGTCATAAATATACAATGCATACTACATAAACACTCGTGAATCGCGTCCGCCAACGGGGACTGGCATCGGTACGACTCGACCCACAACCTACACACACACACACACACACACACACACACACTCACTGCCTCACGTTTTCTCCGCACACACACACACCACACGCGCGCGCGTGCCGGCGCTTGCACACCTCACAAGCCCGTTTTAATCATGGGGACTGCTTTCCCCCTTCAGATCTTAATCGGCGCAGCGGAACGCCTGGAATCACGGGCAACAACACGGCAGCGCTGAAACCGATACACGATGGCACGTGTTCCACCCCGACCCATAAACATGTAGGTCCTGTACTGTCGCTGGCCCGGACAGTTATATGGAGGGTCGGCCAGGCCCCGTGTTTTGCTAGTGGCTTCTCAGGTTTCTGCCAGAATGGGGAACCTCATTGCGCAAAAGTGACAGGTGATACGCGACGTATAGGCTGTTTAGTGCCGGATATAACATTCAAAAACAAAACAAAAACACACAACCCCCCCCCCCCCCCCCCCCCCCCCCCCCCCCGAAACGAAACAACGGTGACCTGATATCTGTTCACCTACTACCTCGTAAAAACCGGAGCTATTTACTAGCGATGAATTCATTTTCATTTGATGAGAGCCAGAGATGGAAATGTTATCTATTGTCCATCGAGGCTCCAAATCCTGTCTGAATTCACTGACGATCTGGAGAGCGTGAAGTACTGAAGAGGGAGGCTAACTACTTCCGGTACGATTACTTTTCCGTTTTCTACTCTGTGTGTGTGTGTGTGTGTGTGTGTGTGTGTGTGTGTGTGTGTGTGCGTGTGTGTGTGTGTGTTCTGTTGTTCTTCAATTTAACGTCTTGCCACCTAAAGTAATCACAGACGAATTGTGTAATATATATATATAGTGTATGTGTGTGTGTGTGTGTGTGTGTGTGTGTGTGTGTGTGTGTGTGTGTGTGTGTGTGTGTGTAAGCGCGCGCTGAAGGACGCGAGAAAGCTGCTGATCACGGGACCCCAAGGAACAAGTCCAGCTACTGAACAGCCAGTTCCGCTCTGTTTTCAGCCCCCAAAACACAGTTACTGTTCAGGAGTTTGAACAAGGTTGTCCACCACCATCTGACCTCCCTATCTATCCAGCCTGTGACGATATCTCCATCACAGAAGAGGGCGTGAAGAATCTGCTGCGATACCTCGACCCGAATAAAGCACCAGGCCCTGACGACATCACCCCGACACTCCTGAGGATGGTAGCAGACGAATAGCCCCAGCCTTCACCTTGCTCTTCCGAAACTCCTATAGAACCGGAATACTGCCTCTAGACTGGAAGTTGGCCCATGTCGCCCCCGTGTTCAAGAAAGGAGAAGGGTACCAGGCAGCCAACTACCGCCCCATCTCCCTCACCTGCATAGCCTGCAAATTGATGGAGCACATCTTCACCAGCCATCTGATGTCCTACCTTCAGACGTACAACATTCTCTGTCCAGAGCAGCACGGCTTCCGAAGCGGACGATCCTGCGAGACTCGGCTTCTCAGGTATGTGGACGAAAAACAGAAGAACTTGAGAGGGATAAAACAGGAGGACACCATTGTCTTTGATTTCTCCAAGGCCTTCAGCAAAGTCAACCATACCCTTCTTGTCCACAAACTACGTCGCTACGGCATCGGAGGCCGCACCAATGTATGGATCGAGAAATTCCTCAAGGACAGACAGCAGGCTGTTGTAGTTGAGGGAGCCAGATCCGACTTTGTCCCTGTGGAATCAGGAGTCACACAGGGATCAGTGCTTGGGCCATGCCTCTTCTTGCTTTACGTCAGTGACCTTCCTCACGGCATCAAGTCAAAAGTCCGATTGTTCGCAGATTTGTTAACAGTGATGATCGCCTGAATGATAAGGCAGATTAAATGCCATTTGAC
>JADBJO010001107.1:66147-73647 GCA_016801955.1 Conus betulinus
CATGTCAGTGACCATCACACATTGGAGTGGACAGTGGGTATTGCTTGGTGTCAGTGACCATCACAGCATTGGAGTGGACAGTGGGTATTGCTTGGTGTCAGTGACCATCACACATTGCAGTGGACAGTGGGTATTGCTTGGTGTCAGTGACCATCACACATTGCAGTGGACAGTGGGTATTACTTGGTGTCATGTCAGTGACCATCACGGCATTGGAGTGGACAGTGGGTATTGCTTGGTGTCAGTGACCATCACAGCATTGCAGTGGACAGTGGGTATTACTTGGTGTCATGTCAGTGACCATCACGGCATTGGAGTGGACAGTGGGTATTGCTTGGTGTCAGTGACCATCACAGCATTGGAGTGGACAGTGGGTATTACTTGGTGTCAGTGACCATCACACATTGCAGTGGACAGTGGGTATTACTTGGTGTCAGTGACCATCACGGCATTGGAGTGGACAGTGGGTATTACTTGGTGTCAGTGACCATCACGGCATTGGAGTGGACAGTGGGTATTGCTTGGTGTCAGTGACCATCACAGCATTGGAGTGGACAGTGGGTATTGCTTGGTGTCAGTGACCATCACAGCATTGGAGTGGACAGTGGGTATTACTTGGTGTCATGTCAGTGACCATCACGGCATTGCAGTGGACAGTGGGTATTGCTTGGTGTCAGTGACCATCACGGCATTGGAGTGGACAGTGGGTATTGCTTGGTGTCAGTGACCATCACGGCATTGGAGTGGACAGTGGGTATTGCTTGTGGTCACAGTGGGTGGACAGTGGTGGTATTGCTTGGTGTCATGTCAGTGACCATCACGGCATTGCAGTGTGGACAGTGGGTATTGCTTGGTGTCATGTCAGTGACCATCACGGCATTGCAGTGGACAGTGGGTATTGCTTGGTGTCATGTCAGTGACCATCACGGCATTTGCAGTGGACAGTGGGTATTGCTTGGTGTCAGTGACCATCACGGCATTGCAGTGGACAGTGGGTATTACTTGGTGTCATGTCAGTGACCATCACGGCATTGGAGTGGACAGTGGGTATTGCTTGGTGTCAGTGACCATCACGGCATTGGAGTGGACAGTGGGTATTACTTGGTGTCAGTGACCATCACGGCATTGCAGTGGACAGTGGGTATTACTTGGTGTCAGTGACCATCACGGCATTGGAGTGGACAGTGGGTATTGCTTGGTGTCAGTGACCATCACGGCATTGGAGTGGACAGTGGGTATTGCTTGGTGTCAGTGACCATCACGGCATTGCAGTGGACAGTGGGTATTGCTTGGTGTCATGTCAGTGGATCACGGCATTGGGTGGACAGTTATTGCTTGGTGTCAGTGACCATCACGGCATTGGAGTGGACAGTGGGTATTGCTTGGTGTGGTGTCAGTGTCAGTGACCATCACGGCATTGGAGTGGACAGTGGGTATTGCTTGGTGTCAGTGACCATCACGGCATTGGAGTGGACAGTGGGTATTGCTTGGTGTCATGTCAGTGACCATCACGGCATTGGAGTGGACAGTGGGTATTGCTTGGTGTCAGTGACCATCACGCATTGGAGTGGACAGTGGGTATTGCTTGGTGTCATGTCAGTGACCATCACGGCATTGGAGTGGACAGTGGGTATTACTTGGTGTCAGTGTCACGGCATTGGAGTGGACAGTGTATTGCTGCTTGTGACCATGGAGTGGACACGGCATTGGAGTGGACCATCACAGGCATTGGAGTGGACAGTGGGTATTGCTTGGTGTCAGTGACCATCACGGCATTGGAGTGGACAGTGGGTATTGCTTGGTGTCATGTCAGTGACCATCACGGCATTGCAGTGGACAGTGGGTATTGCTTGGTGTCAGTGACCATCACGGCATTGGAGTGGACAGTGGGTATTACTTGGTGTCATGTCAGTGAGTCACCACGGCATTGCAGTGGACAGTGGGTACAGTGGGTGTGTTTGGTGTCAGTGACCATCACGGCATTGGAGTGGACAGTGGGTATTGCTTGGTGTCAGTGACCATCACGGCATTGGAGTGGACAGTGGGTATTGCTTGGTGTCAGTGTCAGTGGACCATCACAGCATTGCAGTGGACAGTGGGTATTGCTTGGTGTGTGTGTCAGTGACCATCACGGCATTGCAGTGGACAGTGGGTATTACTTGGTGTGTCAGTGACCATCACGGCATTGCAGTGGACAGTGGGTATTAGTGGGTCAGTTGACCATGGTGTCACGTGACCATCACAGCATTGGAGTGGACAGTGGGTATTGCTTGGTGTCAGTGACCATCACAGCATTGGAGTGGACAGTGGGTATTGCTTGGTGTCAGTGACCATCACGGCATTGGAGTGGACAGTGGGTATTGCTGTGGTGTCAGTGACCATCACGGCATTGGAGTGGACAGTGGGTATTGCTTGGTGTCAGTGACCATCACGGCATTGGAGTGGACAGTGGGTATCACGGCTTGGAGTGGACAGTGTCAGTGACCATCACGGCATTGGAGTGGACAGTGGGTATTGCTTGGTGTCAGTGACCATCACGGCATTGGAGTGGACAGTGGGTATTGCTTGGTGTCATGTCAGTGACCATCACGGCATTGGAGTGGACAGTGGGTATTACTTGGTGGTGTCAGTGACCATGTCTTGGTGTCAGTGACCATCACGGCATTGGAGTGGACAGTGGGTATTGCTTGGTGTCAGTGACCATCACGGCATTGGAGTGGACAGTGGGTATTGGAGTGGTGTGGGTCAGTGGTGTCAGTGACCATCACGGCATTGGAGTGGACAGTGGGTATTGCTTGGTGTCAGTGACCATCACAGCATTGGAGTGGACAGTGGGTATTGCTTGGTGTCAGTGACCATCACGGCATTGGAGTGGACAGTGGGGGTACTTTGCTTGGTGTCAGTGACCATCACGGCATTGCAGTGGACAGTGGGTATTGCTTGGTGTCATGTCAGTGACCATCACGGCATTGGAGTGGACAGTGGGTATTGCTTGGGTGTCAGTGACCATCACGGCATTGGAGTGGACAGTGGGTATTGCTTGGTGTCAGTGACCATCACGGCATTGGAGTGGACAGTGGGTATTGCTTGGTTGGTGGCATTGGAGTGGACAGTGACCATCACGGCATTGCAGTGGACAGTGGGTATTGCTTGGTGTCAGTGACCATCACGGCATTGCAGTGGACAGTGGGTATTGCTTGGTGTCAGTGACCATCACGGCATTGGAGTGGACAGTGGGTGGGTATTGCTTGGTGTCAGTGACCATCACGGCACGGCAGTGGACAGTGGTATTAGTGGGTCAGTGACCATCACGGCATTGGAGTGGACAGTGGGTATTGCTTGGTGTCAGTGACCATCACGGCATTGGAGTGGACAGTGGGTATTGCTTGGTGTCAGTGACCATCACGGCATTGGAGTGGACAGTGGGTATTGCTTGGTGTCACGTGACCATGACCATCACGGCATTGAGTGGACAGTGGGTATTACTTGCTTGGTGTCAGTGACCATCACGGCATTGGAGTGGGACAGTGGGTATTGCTTGGTGTCAGTGACCATCACGGCATTGGAGTGGACAGTGGGTGGGTATTGCTTGGTGTCATTGCATTGGAGTGGACAGTGGGTATTGCTTGGTGTCAGTGACCATCATTGGAGTGGACATTGGTGTCAGTGACCATCACGGCATTGGAGTGGACAGTGGGTATTGCTTGTGTGTCAGTGACCATCACGGCATTGCAGTGGACAGTGGGTATTGCTTGGTGTCAGTGACCATCACGGCATTGGAGTGGACAGTGGGTATTGCTTGGTGTCAGTGACCATCACGGCATTGGAGTGGACAGTGGGTATTGCTTGGTGTCAGTGACCATCACGGCATTGGAGTGGACAGTGGGTATTGCTTGGTGTCAGTGACCATCACGGCATTGGAGTGGACAGTGGGTATTGCTTGGTGTCAGTGAGTGGACAGTGGGTACCATCACACGGCATTGGAGTGGACAGTGGGTATTGCTTGGTGTCATGTCAGTGACCATCAGTGGACATTGGAGTCAGTGACCATCACAGTGGGTATTGCTTGGTGTCAGTGACCATCACGGCATTGGAGTGGACAGTGGGTATTGCTTGGTGGTATTGCTTGGTGTCAGTGACCATCATGGCATTGGAGTGGACAGTGGGTATTGCTTGGTGTCAGTGACCATCACGGCATTGGAGTGGACAGTGGGTATTGCTTGGAGTGGACAGTGGGTGTCAGTGACCATCACGGCATTGGATTGCTTGGTGTCAGGACAGTGGGCATTGGAGTATTGCTTGTCATGTCAGTGACCATTGCTTGGCATTGGAGTGGACAGTGGGTATTGCTTGGTGTCAGTGACCATCACGGCATTGCAGTGGACAGGGTATTGCTTGTGACCATCACGGCTTGGGTGTCAGTGACCATCACAGCATTGGAGTGGACAGTGGGTATTGCTTGGTGTCAGTGACCATCACAGCATTGCAGTGGACAGTGGGTATTGCTTGGTGTCAGTGACCATCACAGCATTGCAGTGGACAGTGGGTATTGCTTGGTGTCAGTGACCATCACAGCATTGGAGTGGACAGTGGGTATTGCTTGGTGTCAGTGACCATCACAGCATTGGAGTGGACAGTGGGTATTGCTTGGTGTCATGCATTCAGTGGACCATCACGGCATTGGAGTGGACAGTGGGTGGACAGTGCTTGGTGTCAGTGACCATCACGGCATTGCAGTGGACAGTGGGTATTACTTGGTGTCATGTCAGTGACCATCACGGCATTGGAGTGGACAGTGGGTATTGCTTGGTGTCAGTGACCATCACGGCATTGCAGTGGACAGGGGTATTACTTGGTGTCATGTCAGTGACCATCACGGCATTGGAGTGGACAGTGGGTATTGCTTGGTGTCATGTCAGTGACCATCACGGCATTGGAGTGGACAGTGGGTATTGCTTGGTGTCATGTCAGACACCATCACGGCATTGCAGTGGACAGTGGGTATTGCTTGGTGTACTGCACTGCAGTGAACAGTTTGTATTACTTTGCCGTTCCCGTCTGCTCTCCATTGGGTATCGACGGTTCCTTAAGCCGCCGTTGTCATGGGTCAGGCGACCTGTCTCGTTGGAATCTGATCAACGGTGTGACACGGGAGGGCGTTCATCCCCCGGCAGGTGTCGTCACTGTGCTGACCTCCAAGAGAGGAGCATCCCGCTCCACGCTTCATCCGCCACGCGCCGCCTGGGAGCGAACCCACTACTCCCAGAGTGAAGGTCAGCTGTACTGACCATTGACCTGTCGCTCTCACTTCTCCCAGAGTGAAGGTCAGCAGATCTGACCATTGAACTGTCATGCCCACTACTCCCAGAGTGATGGTCAGCAGGTCTGACCATTGACTTGTCGCACCTGTCAAAACTGAAGTCTTTGAAAGTGGACTGTGTTTTTGACCTATCACGTTGTCCTTGTGTACCATGTTGAGCCAGACCGCGCCACCGTAGAGGCCCAGCGCTGACTGTGTGCAGTGCCCACCTAGTTCACAAGACTTGTGTGGACAGGAGGTGGTTCTTGGAACACCCTGTCGCTCCCTGCAATACCTGAACCTTCCGAGAGGTTGTAGAGGACCTGCAGAGCTCAGGCGTTGAGCACCGACCTCCTAAACACTATGAGGTTGGCCCCCCATTGTCGTCCAACGAGTCAAAGAGTCACTGCTGTTGACCATTGTCTCGGTGTGTCATTCTGATGGACTCTGAGGAGTGCCCACACTCACTCCGGGAATACTCCACTTTCACCGGATCATCGGAAGTGGGCTTCAGCGTTAAACCCCAATTAACGAAATCCCCCACCTCTCCCCGTCTCTCCTCCCTCCCCCCCCCCCCCCCCCCCTCACCCCACTGCAGCACTCCCGTCCTTCCTCCCCCCTCCACCTCCAGGTGTGGGTATATCAGGAGCCCGGGGCTCACAGAGGCTCTCTCATAAAGCAAGGTCAACACTTGCACCACCGACGGCAGGTACTTGCTAATGAGATATTAAAGGTTTATGGCGGGGGGCCACGGTGCTTCAAGCCCTTAACGACTCCACACAGTTAATGGTTTGATGGCTCCGGCCTGGGTTGTATTTTGATTGTGAAATTTACACCTTCTCACAAAGAAGGCGGGTTTTGAGGAGATGGGCTCTAAGAGGCAGGATCGACGGAGAGAGAGAGAGAGAGAGAGAGAGTTCCAAGGGAAGTGGATTTGGAATTCAGAAAGATTTTCAACAAAACGTCCGACCCGAGGTTCAAATCCCATCGCCTGACAGCGTGAAGGATGGTGGGCACTGTGACAGAGCCATCCAATGCAGAGCGCTGTAATTGGGAAGGTTATGAGAATCCCCCTGGTTCTTCTTTTCAATGCCTAACAATAAATTATTATTAGAAATGGTTTTTGTTTTCATTTTTCTTTCGGTATTGTTTTTTTTTCTTCACCGTTCTCTTTTTCAGCCTGCTTCCTGTTTCTTTTCTGTCTGGAGTCATTTATATATGCTTTTATCGACCCGTTTCACTATACGACAAAAAAAGGAATTAAACTTGATTTGTTTGGTTTAGAATCAACTGTATTCTTTTTCATTCATTTTCTTTTTATTCATTTGGGGGGGGGGGGGGGGGGGGTTACTTTGTCATTCATTCTCGCTTCCTAATTTTCTTTCTTTATTCATTTATACACGATTCTTGAAATATTTTATGATATTTTCTTACAAGGAAACATCATTTTCTATAGCTTTAATGTCAGTGAGCAGAGCATGCTTGCATTGTGCCCGATAACTTCCTTCTGTCAATGATCTGCAAAAATGGTCAACTGAGTGGATAAGAAATTAAACTGACCTCTGTAAGTAGCTATAAAGTATAATTAACATGTGGACCCAAGGAGGTGAGTCGAAGCTGGAAAGCGTTTTGCAGTGAAAACTACGTACTACCACTACACCTTAACATGGCTACATCAGCAAATCAGTCCTACACACTGATATGCTCTTGTGGCTCTAATCTCAATCTTTGTGAGTCCGCCATGAAACAAGGACAAACAAATAATAAGACACAACACGACGCGTTTCGACCTCTTAGGTCTTCTTCAGGCAAGGTAAACAACATTCAGGACACTGTCTAAAAATCCTTGTTATGACTTAATGACTGTTTCCGAACTCATGTTCATTCTTTATATTCTGTCTATTTCTGAACAGATTTGTCCCAGATTTTGGATGTTCAAACTGAGGTGACCTCTCGTTCCGGGAGTGCTGTGGCAGCAGTACAGTGCCTTCCACAGCGACGTCAGCAGGTCCAGAAAGTGGCAGCCGTTTCGCTCTGTGATCAGGCTGCAGATCCAGGAAGAGGCACACACACACACGCACACACACACACACACACACACACACACACACACACACACACACACACACACACAAACACTACTGATTTGTTCAACACACAGTATAACTAGAGAATTCGAGAGCTTAAACATACGCCACTTC
>JADBJO010001107.1:81147-93647 GCA_016801955.1 Conus betulinus
GGGCAAACTGTCTTGAAGAATAGCAGCAGCGTTTAGTGCTACACGGCGATCCATTTCTGTGACCCAAGCCAGTCTTTTTCGTTTGTTTTTTTTTTCTTTTCTTTTCTTCTGTCTTTCCATCCTGGAGTGACCCTCAGAGAGCAAAGTCAAGATCCAACCAGACATGAAAAAAAAAAAAAAGATGTGTGGTGCTCCAGGAGGCGCTCTGGTCAGGGTCATTGCAGATCATACGTTAGCGTGTTTCTTGTAGTCATGGTCACTGCAGATCATACGTTAGCGTGTTTTCTTGTAGTCATGGTCACTGCAGATCATACGTTAGCGTGTCTCTTGTAGTCATGGTCACTGCAGATCATACGTTAGCGTGTCTCTTGTAGTCATGGTCACTGCAGATCATACGTTAGCGTGTCTCTTGCAGTCATGGTCACTGCAGATCATAATGTTAGTGTTTCTTGCAGTCATGGTCACTGCAGATCTTACGTGTTAGTGTTTCTTGCAGTCATGGACACTGCAGATCATACGTTAGCGTGTCTCTTGCAGTGGGTCAGGGTCACTGCAGATCATACATTAGCGTGTCTCTTGTAGTCATGGTCACTGCAGATCATACGTGTTTTGCGTGTCTCTTGTAGTCATGGTCACTGCAGATCATACGTTATAGCGTCTCTTGCAGTCGGTCAAGGTCACTGCAGATCATACGTTAACGTGTCCCTTGCAGTCATGGTCACTGCAGATCATACGTTAGTGTGTCTCTTGCAGTCGGTCATGGTCACTGCAGATCATACGTTAGCGTGTCTCTTGCAGTCGGTCAAGGTCACTGCAGATCATACGTTAGCGTGTCTCTTGCAGTCATGGTCACTGCAGATCATACATTAGCGTGTGTCTTGAACGCACCGGCAATTGAAGGGAGGTAACTGTGGCAGTATTCCGCCATGCAGTCCTTGGCTGAGTGTCCATCTGATGTTAAGGGGGTGGAGGGGGGAGGGAATGAAGACCCTGGAGATGACTATTGAAGGCCTCTACATTATCATGGGGAAGATAAAACGTTGACGCCTCACAAAACACATATGAACTAGTTGCAATATTTCAGTTTGTTGTAAAAAAAAATCTTTTCAAGCACTAAAGGACAACAAGGGAAAATTCTTCAAGAAGCTTGTAAAATATAAAACGGGACACAATCTCCATCAGGAACGGATTTTGAGAGTCTGATCTTTAGACTCAGACTTGATGCATACAAAACAAAATATTGTAAAAATGTCACTTGCATTTGTGGCCAAAATATTACACCATTCCATGTCATCTTTCTTTGCAGAAATACTAAAAAATATTTACCTAATTGGTTATTAAGTTTGAACCCATCAATCGCGAATTTTTGGGACATTTTTGGGAACGAAGCGAAGGCTATAGAAGTTGTGAGGGCAATTGTTAAGAGTCCAGTTGGACATTTACTTTGATTCTCGAGTTATTTGCTGGTTTTATTCTCTTATTATTTCAATGCTTAAAATGTTTTGTTTCTTTAAAAATGTTCAGATATGAATCCAGACTCAAGTAGTTTACCGTTATGCTTGTAGATTAGAATGGGGTTAAAGTGATGGTCACTTATTGGTATCTCATTAATTGAATAGACTATGCACGCAAAGATTAGTATACTACACTACCTCCACACTCAATACGCTTTTAATGATTTTAAAAAAACAACACACACATTTATGCCCCCCCCCCCCCCCACACACACACCACACACACACACACACACACACACACACACACACACACACACACACACACACACACACACACGTACACCGCACCCCTTTACATGGTTTTTTTTTTTTTCTTTTTTTTTTTGTGTGTGTTTGTTTGCCTGTTCGTTTGTCTCTTGTTTTTGTCTAAGATCACTGTAAAGTGGATAACATTAAATTAACGAACGAACGACACACACACACACACACACACACACACACACACACACACACACACACACACACACACACACACACACACACATACACACACACGCACACACCCATACACGCACGCCCGCACACGCGCGCGTGCGTTTTCTGGATAAAGATAAAAATACTGAGTGACCTCTGTTATGTAAAGCTGGAGAGAGAGCGAGACTTCAACATGGAATGGAGGGGAAATGTGCATGCGCGCGCGCGCGCGCGCGCGCGTGTGTGTGTGTGTGTGTGTGTGTGTGTGTGTGTGTGTGTGTGTGTGTGTGTGTGTGTGTGTGTGTGTGTGTGTGTTTCGAGGTATGTAAGTAGATGCTGCGATACACTTATTAGATGTAGACATAAATTGCGCGCAAGCTATGTTTAAGGTTTTATGAAAGAAAAGTGCTGACTGTATAAAAAAAAAGAATATATATTGGATAGCAGTGTAAATTATCCAGTGACTGGAATGAGTGTGTTGCTAGGAAAAGATTGCCAGGAGAGTATTACGAATTAGTCGTCGCACACATCGAAAACTAGAAGACGGAATGGTTATTCAGTTGCAAGGCAAGAGTACACGCATGTGTTACATAGGAAAGAGTTCAATAAGTCTTAACTGAATAAACTCCAATCATCTGTGACATGTCAAAAGGAATTTTGGAATACTCGTCACAGGCGTTTCATTTAACAAAAAAAAAAAAGAGCAGCCCAGAAAACAATATTACTATTGATGCATGCTTTCAGTATTTCAAAACCTTACTAGATACAAATGTTGATCACAAACCGACCGAAGAAATGTTTGATGTGAGCAATGATGGTTATATGCACCGGCCAATTACTCAAAGAGAACTATTATCAGCATTAAGAAAACTGAAAAATCGTAAGACAGCCAGCCCTGATGGCTTTGGTGAATACTTATAAACATTATTCTCATTGTTTAAGAAATTATATGGTAGTGGTATGTTTCCGGAAAACTAGACTGAATCAGTTATTCCGCCTTTCTACAAGAAGGGAGATGCAAATAATCCCAGTAAGTATGGAGGAATTTCCCTCGGTGATATTAGCAGTAAATTATTTGGAAATAATATTAACCATAGACTGCATGAATGGGTAGAAGAAAATGGTATCACAGGTGATCATCTGGCAGGCTTCAAAAAAGGTTATTCAGCTATTGACCATATGTTTACTTTGCTCACGCTGGTGCAGAAGAAATGGTCTTATAAAAGGAAATTATACGTAGCTTTAATAGACTTCGAAAAAACTTTTGACTCGATTATTGAAAACATTATCTCACCAGACTTGCTTAAAAATGATATTAAAGGTAAACATTATAAGTGTATTAGAAATACGTATGACAGAGTAGAACAAGGGTTCTTTGTGCAGCGAAACTTACAGACTATATGAACTGTCCATGGGGAAAGTTTGGAAAGAGAGGGGTTTAGTTACTGCCAAGGACACAAACAAAGTACAGGACTAGACACAATGCATTTCGACCTCTTGGGCCTTCTTCAGGCAAAAAACAACATTTAGGACGGTGACAAGAACATGTAGCCACTTAGCTTCGCTTCTCCTGTCGTCTCTTTCCAAATTTTGCTTCATTTTTCCGCCCTCAGTCACTCCGTTTTGAAACTTAACTTGTACCGATACTGACTGATACCCTTTGTTGCGTTGTATTTCACGTCACGTCTTTACTCTACGTGTACTTGTGAACGCTGTAAGCCATTTCTCATTCTCAGTACCCTTCATTCGACGAACAGAAGAAGCGAAGCTAAGTGGCTACATGTTCTTCTTGTCACTGTCCTAAATGTTAATTGTTTTCGCCTGAAGAAGACCCAAGAGATCGAAATGCATTGTGTCTTGTCCTGTACTCTGTTTGTCTGTGTCCTTGGCGGTAACTACCCCCACTCTTTTCAAATTTCGCTTCATTTTGCGCCCTCAGTCACTCCGTTTTGAAACATGACTAAGGGGAGTAAAACAGAGAGACGCGTGCACCCCCGTTTTGTTTCTGTCGTTTATAATGAATTAACCATTGAAGTAATTAATAATGGTAGACATGGTGCTTTTCCTTTCAAGTGATGCTTTTGAATGGTTTGTTCTTTTGCTGGCTGATGATGCTATTTTCATGTCGGAGACTGTTATGGGTTTACAAAAGAACTGAATAGTTTACAAGGGTGCTGCTGGATCTCCGCAATTAAAAGTGAATATGGAAAACAGCAGTATCATAGTATTCCGTCAAGGTGGGTATCTAAGTGTTCGAGAAAGAAACAAAAATCTAATGCCAGTTGTCAACGTCCATAGATATTGGTGTGTGTGTTATTTCCAACACGTTTGAGTTTCGTTGGTGCACGTAAGGACCTGTCAAGTAAGGCTGAAATGTTTTGATTTGTATTATCAAAAAGTTATTGTTTTAGATCATTCTTCATTTGCGTTATTTATCAAACTCTTTGACACCCAGGTCCAGCCGATTGTTCAATATGGTTCTGAGTTATGGGACAAGAAAAAGCGGTTATCTATTGTGAATCGGTTCTGTTATCGCTTTGCAGAAGTTTTCTAGGTGTTGATTAATACACTCCGAATGATCTCGTTCATGGCGAATCTGGTCGTTGTCCTGTTTGTATTGTTTCTTCTGATAAATGAATCCGATACTGGCTGAAATTACTTCATATGGAAGATACCAGAATACCTCGTAAAGCGTATAATATGTTGTATGACTTAAACACTAAAGTCAAAATCAACCGGGTACCCAGAGTGCGCCTCTGTCTGTCTGAATATGGATTTGGATTCGTCTGATGGAACCAAGGAGTTGAGAACATAAAAGTCTACGTTACATCTTTTTCGCCGGCGACTGGCAGACTGCAGGTGGCAAAAATGGTCTGCTCATATTTACATTAGAGGCAGGTTAGATTTTTATAGTGATTTTTCATATATTCATGTCCTGAAGACTTACTTGACCATAGATATGGAAAGACATTTAAAGCATGTAACAGCAAAATTTAGATTAGGAACATCTGTATTGTTTCGCCATTATTTTAAATATCGAACGTGGTAATTTGTGATTTGATTTGTCCTTTATGTAGAGAATCACAGGAAACAAATACATTTTGTTCTTTTCTGCTCAGCTCTCAGGAGCATCAGAGAAAAGTTCATTAAGCCCAGATGTTACAGACAGGCATCTTTGTTTTTCTAAATTTACTTCTATCATCCACTTCTGCTGAAACTGTCAAAGCAATTTCTTTGTTTGTGAACAAAGCCTTTAAATTTAAAGAAATTGTTTCTTCTTGAACATGTGACAACGATTTTGTTTTTTTTTTTTTTATCCGTATCACATTGTAATTCTTCATAATCGTAGTGCTGTACATGTCCCCCCCCCCCCCCCCCCCCCCCCCCCCCCCCCCCCCCCCCCCCCCCCCCCCCCCCCCCTTCATTAGGGGCTATGGCCTTTCATGAAAATATGATCTAAATCTAAATCTGACTCTGAATCTCTCTCTGTGCATATGTGCACGCGTGCGTGCGTGCGTGCGTGCGTGCGTGTGTGTGTGTGTGTGTGTGTGTGTGTGTGTGTGTGTGTGTGTGTGTGTGTTAGAGAGAGAGAGAGAGAGAGAGAGAGAGAGAGAGAGAGAGAGAGAGAGAGAGAGAGAGAGAGACGTATGTTATTGCATTGAATTCGTCTAACCACTTGGTGCGTTTAAGGGGAATTAAGCCATTATGGCGAGGATTCGAAGCGTTGCCTACAAAAGGGTTGTCTCCCTGGCACCATGTTCGTGCAGCCAACAGTTCCTGTCTTTCAATGGATTGTCTGCCAATGTCTGTAATCATGGAACGAGCGATGAGACAGAACAGACAGGATGATACATCTCTCTCTCTCTCTCTCTCTCTCCTCTCTCTCTCTCTCTCTCTCTCTCTCTCTCTCTCTGTCTGTGTGGTGTGTTGTGTGTGTGTGTGTGTGTGTGTGTGTTGTGTGTGTGTGTCTGTCTGTCTGTGTCTGTCTGTCTGTCTGTCTGTCTGTCTACCTGTCTGCCTACTTGAGCATGGGTGCGTGCGTGTGCGTGCGTGTGTGGGCACGCCCGAGTGTGTGTGTGTGTGTGTGTGTGTGTGTGTGTGTGTGTGTGGAGTGTGTGTGTGTGTGTGTGTGTGGTGTGTGTGTGTGTGTGTGTGTGTGTGTGTGTGTGTGTGTGTTGGTAAATATCTAGGTGTGTGTAGAGATGTACATGTTGTGTGTGTGTGTGTGTGTGCGCGCGCTCGCGCGCGCGTGTGTGTGTGTGTGTAATAGAGAGATATACAGACAGACAGAAAAACATAGAGAGATAGGGGTGTGTGGATAGACAGACAGATCGGCCGGCAGACAGACAGACAGACCAGATAAAAAACCACGGCACAGCTCTCAGTTCAACAAGGTCATCAGATTTTGTTTGCATTCCTCTCTCTCTCTCTCTCTCTCTCTCTCTCTCTCTCTCTCTCTCTCTCTCTCTCTCTCTCTCTCTCTCCGGTCTCCTCCTGTCCACGCTGCAGCCCCCCCCCCCCCCCCCCCCCCCCCCCCCCCCCCCCCCCCCCCCCCCCCCACCACCACCACCACCCACCAACCGCGCCCTTACCCTATCCCCCACACCTCTCCCCACATCATTCTACCCTCCTTCCTCCTTTACCAATTGTCTCCATGCTCTTAAATGTTTGTAACCTATATGATTCGGCGAAGAGGTCCATGATTCAAAAGATACCGTAACCACTGGAGAAGTACCATTCACCAGATACACAATATACAGCGAATCAAACAGCTTCTCCCCTTTCCCATGCCCCTCATGCCCCGACCTCTTCTCGTTTCTCTCCCCCCTGTCCTCTTCCACCCTCCTTCATCCTTCACCCCCCCCCCCCCCCCCCCCCCCCCACACACACACACATACACGCACGTACACACACACACACCGTAAGATTCAACGCCTACCTTGCGCTGAAGAGATCAAAGCTAAGTGAGAAACTCGTTCATTTTCATTGTCCTATTTGTTTGTGTCTTGCCTGAAGAAGACCTAAGAGGTCGAAACGCGTCGTGTTTGTCTTGTGACTCGTTTGTCCACGTTTCTCTTGGCGGTTCGCTAACATCTATTTAAAATTTGCGTAGATTCCCGCCTGCTGTCTTCTCGCTTTGCGACTACAGTTAATTCATTAGTTCAACCACGGGGTTACTACAAACGACATTGGTGGTTGTTGGTGGAGCATTTCCTATGGCAGGGGCCAGCTAGCAGTTAAAATAACTAATTATCCCTCTATCCGCTAGCAACACTTGCTGTGGGTGTAGACGCTGGCGCTGTTATCAGCCAGACCTTCCTGGTGACGAAACGTTTCTTTTGTTTATCTGATGGAGAAAAAAAAAATCACTGTCCAACATTGTCACATAATTTGTCATTGACGGGTTTTTTTTTTTTTTCATTTCATTGAATGGTGGTGTCTTCCACCACCACCACCACCACCACCACCACTCCCAACCCTCGGCCCCTTCTCCCTCCCTGTCACTACCTTCTGTTACCGAGATGTGACTTCAGTTTCCTAACCCCCTCCCCCCCCCCCCCCCCCCCTCCTCCCCAGACCTCCTCTCCTGCCCTCTTTTCCCCTTTCTCTGGTCATAAGAAAAGTATGTGGTGGAAGTCAGTGAAGCCGTACTGTCGCTGCCTGTGCAGTGTTGCTGTGGAGGTCGGAAGACAGAAAGAAAGAGACACGGGCGGGGTGGATGGAATGAGGGCAGCGAGGGTTTCGGACCGTGTGAAGCCGGGTTAAAGTGCTAGTATATACACAAGAGACAAACTCGGAAAAGACACACGCACTCACGCATGCACGCCCCCCCCCCCCCCCCCCCCTTCCCTCCACGCGTGCGCGCGCACACACACACACACACACACACACACACACACACATATGCACGCACGCACGCACACACACACACACACACACACACACACACACACACACACACACACACACACACACACACACATCTGCCAAAAAATTAACATCAGTCTTTTGGGTGTGCGTTTGTCTTTATTCAACGAAATCTTTCATTCAAGTATGAAATTTTAAAAAAATGAAAAAGAATACTCTTTATCATAAAATCTTCCGACATTTTTATGTTTAACAATGGTCACATTGTCAGTAGTTACATCTGAGACGAGATATTAAAAAGATCAGAGCATGGATTTCAAACAATGGCACAACAGTATCATCATCTTCCTCCTCCTCCTCCTCCTCCTCCTCCTCGTTATCATTATAATCATCATCATCATATCGATAAATGAAAAAGCAACAGCAACAATAATTTAAAATCAACAGTTATGGAAAGAATAAGCTGCAATAGTACACTATTGAAAAAATAAAAAACCAGCAAATAAATGTATTCCAATTTTTCATTAGAATGAAAGTCCTTGAATTGAATTGAATTGAAGACATTCATAGTCATTTGACCATTCAGTGGCCGCACGAACGAAATACAATGACATCAAATCACTCTAACGTGGAAGTGCTGCTTCAGATCAAATTTCGATTAATTCAGTTGTTTTTTTTTTATTATTTATTTTTTTTTTTTTTTTCTTTATTTTTTGTTATTGTCCCAAATTATTAAGACGGTTATTCTCATTCGTAGTCGTACATTACCACAAGCCTGTAGGCTATGAAGCTTTTTGATCAAATCAAGTACCAGCGTACAACTAATTTCTTGCCATACCTTATTTCCGCGAATGAATATTGTCAAACGAATCTTAGTTTTGGACTTACATAATTTTGACATATTCCTTACAGCTTTGGTTCGTCACAGAATATGAATCTGTCACCCTTTGCCCCTCTCATAACGCTCAGTGTAAAACATACATCACAACAACAACAACAACAACAACAACAACAACAACAAACTGCAAATGACAAACACTGTTGCTAAAAAAAAATGATCGGAGATGGTAACGCCAGTCTTGTCTTGAACAAGAGAATCAAAAAGCTGGTTGAGCTACACGTTGAACGAACAACATATTGGGCTGGTAACATAATCCACATCTAAATGATGGACCATACCCACAGCCATTGTCGAACTCAGAAGACGGTATTGCCGTGGATGTCGAGGTACTCCTGGACGTAGTCCTGGGCGGGGAGGGTCATGTTGTGCGTGTTGCACTCATCCCTAGAGCACAGGCACACGCGGCGGTTGCTGTTGGTGTCGTCGAAACAACCGTCCTCCAGGGTTCGCCCCGGCAGCCACAGAGCATTGGCACAGCCCCGGAATACCGCTGAGTGACAGACAGACAGACAGACACACTGAGTATGGGGCATGACAAGTGTCACATACACACTGACAGACCGACAGAAACACTGAGAATGGGGCATGACAAGTGTCACATACACACTGACAGACCGACAGAAACACTGAGAATGGGGCATGACAAGTGTCACATACACACTGACAGACCGACACACTGAGAATGGAGTATGGCAAGTGTCACATACACACAGACAGACAGACTAAGAATGGGGTATGGCAAGTGTCACATACGCACAGACAGACAGACACTCTGAGAATGGGGCATGGCAAGTGTCACATACACACAGACAGACAGACACTCTGAGAATGGGGCATGGCAAGTGTCACATACACACAGACAGACAGACACTCTGAGAATGTGGCATGGCAAGTGTCACATACACACGGACCGACAGGCTGAGAATGTGGCTGGCAAGTGTCACATATACACAGACAGACAGACAGACAGACAGACTGATATAGAACTATGGGAAGTGTCACATGCACACAGACAGACGTACTAAGATAGGATAACGGGAAGTGTCAAAACACATACAGACAGACAGACGATGACAAGTGTCACATACACATAGACAGACAGACACACTGAGAATGCGGCAGTGACATATACACACAGACATACAAGCACACTGAAAACAGGACTATGGGAAGTGTCACATACACACAGACAGACACACTGAAACAGGACTATGGGAAGTGTCACATACACACAGAGAGACAAGACTGAAACAGGACTATGGGAAGTGTCACATACACACAGAGAGACAGACACACTGAAACAGGACTATGGGAAGTGTCACATACACACAGAGACAGACTGAAACAGGACTATGGGAAGTGTCACATACACACAGATATACAGACCAACTGCACACACACACACACACACACACACACACACCACACGCACGCACGCACACGCACGCACGCACGCACAGAGAGGCACGCAGGAGCACAGAGAGAGAGGAGAGAGAGGGAGAGAGAAGAGAGAGAAGAAGAGAGAGAGAGTGGGAGGAGAGAGAGTGAGAGCGCTCACGCTGAGGGGAGGGGCAGAAGTAGTGGTGGTGACGCTGATGATGTACTGGGCGTGTGTGTCTTCCTCCTGTGATTTGGTGGAGGTGGCGGTTACGGTGGTGCTGACGTTGATGGCATCCGGCTGGGGTGGTGGGGGGGTAGGTGTGGGCGTGGGGGTGGTGGTGGTTGTCTCTGTGGTGGACGGGGGGGGATGGGTGGAAGCCGTGGCCAAACCTGTGGCCATTTCAAAGACAGGAGACACAGACCCGTCAGCGGAAGGGAAGCAAAGATAGGGGTGGGAGTTGAAACGTTGGCATGTCCTAGCCGGGCAAAAAGGCTTTCCCTCGATAGAATAGAGTGTGCAGATTGCACGTGGGACGTGATCGAAGAAGAACTCATTTTTTACCACAGAAAGTCCAGACTATAATAAGTTGAGATGGCACTTCTTTCTACCCTTTTGTTTGCCGGAAAAACCATAGCTCTCTCTCTCTCTCTCTCTCTCTCTCTCTCCTCTCTCTCATCATCTCTCTCTCTCTCTCCTCTCTCTCTCTCTCTCTCTCTCGTTCGGTGTGTGTGTGTGTGTGTGTGTGTGTGTGTGTGTGTGTGTGTGCGTGTGTGTGTGTGTGGTGATATTTCATCATCTCAAACAAAAAAAAGTACTACTCTTATATCTTCCTAAATTTATCAAGCGAGCAAAATGTGCCCCAAATGACTAACGTCGTTTCATCTTTAATTTCTACCTTTGATCTACTGACCTTCCATGCGTTTAATCCCTTGAAACATAGTTATCGTCTTGCATCCTTCAGGCCCCCAAACATAGGTTAACAAGGGGGGGGGGGGGGGGGGGGGAGGGATAGGTTAATAAGGGGGGGGAGGGTGGATAGAAGGGTTGGGAGCGAGGGAGGAAAGAGAAAGAAGAGAGGAAGGAGATAGAATTACAGAAAAAGAATAAACGAAGAAACAGGCAAGGGAATTCAAGAAGGAATAGAAAACAGATACACAAAATAAGATTTAAAAAAACAAACAAACATTGAAATATTTCAGCTATGAAAAACAGCCTTTTAGCAAAGACACTTTCCGACTCCCTACGGTAAAAATTTTTATTAGGCTCTTGAGTCAGAACACACAGAAACAAGAAAAAACAGCCTTCCTTGAAAAGGTAAACCAGTTGCACCGCTAAGTTGTAAAGGAACATGAAACTTAACACTACCTACACGAACCCCAACAAACTAACTAAAGATGTGTTATAAAAAAAAAGTAAAACAAGTGGAAAAAGAAACCAATTAAGAATACTCACCAACAACAACACAACAGACAAAGAGCAAAGATTTCCCCAACAAAGCCATTTTCAAACGTTACGGTTGAACTCTATCTGCTCAAAGCGAAATCAGCAACGGACGGTCTTTAGCTCTTTGCCTTTCTACCGAAAAACACAAGAAAAGGTCTTGTTCAGTGGACGATGCTGGTTGAGGGGAACAGACCTGCTGTAAATATAGTCACTCAGCCGGATCCCTGCTGACGTAGGCAGCCTCACTCCCACGCGGGCACGTGCCCCTCAGAGAGAGTTGACAAATGGCGAGATGTCCAGAGGATTAGCTAGTCCCACGTAGGGCAGGATGGCCAGGCCATGTTTGTGGTTTTTAGCTCTTCGGTAGCGGTGAGTACTTCGAGATGGGACGGGTTCGTGTGTGTGTGTGTGTGTGTGTGTGTGTGTGTGTGTGTGTGTGTGTGTGTGTGTGTGTGTGCGTGCGTGCGTGCGTGCGTGTGTTGCTATGACGGCTATTAAAAAGAAAATCTAAGAACACTTGTATACACTCATAGAAAATTGCCCCCCCCCCCCCCCTCCCCCCCCCCCCCCCCCCCCCCCCCAAAAAAAAATGCTTTAAATAAATCACGACTACAGGAAAAAATAACTGTGCACAGGTACCAACAAACACACTGTTAGAGAGAGAGAGAGAGAGAGAGAGAGAGAGAGAGAGAGAGAGAGACAGACAGACAGACAGACAGACAGACAGACAGACAGACAGACATGACATGACATATACAAACAAGACACGTCAAGACACACAGCATGGGGAGGAAGGGGGAAGAAGGGAGTTCTAGGATGGTGGTAAAAGTGATGACGGTGGGGAGGAAAGGGATGGGATTGGGTGGGTTTGGGGGGTGATCCTGTACTTCAGGATTATGACGATGAAGATATGTTTTTTTTTTCTTTTTCTTTTTTTTTTAAAGATGTATGACAACCAGTAGGTCCTTTTCTGTGG
>JADBJO010001107.1:106147-191147 GCA_016801955.1 Conus betulinus
CGTGACAGGAGAGAAGTTCCACAAACATGGATTTTAACGCAATGAATTCCAAATTCAAAAGGTTTGCTGGCGAGGCATCGATAGTATTGAACCGGGCTGTCCAAGTAAGTGCTTGTTTACACAATAAAGAGATTTAAGCATGTTCATAGACTTCATTTCCTGTTTTGTGAAGTCATGTTGTTGATTTTCATGTTGTTGAATAGCACTCTCACGCCCACAATAATTTTCCTCATATGCACAGATTTCCTTCTCTTTCAGTACCTTTTTTGCGAGGTGGTTTGTCGATGTTTATGACGAATTTTGTATCGGAACGGAGATTCTTTCTTGTTTATTGTCACCTGCCTTGAGGCATCGCTACGTCACGTGAGGCTTGGTTAGTTGAACGGGCGCTTGCCCCTCTTTTTTTTTTTCGCCTGTGCACTATGGACGTGTGTGGTGGAATGTGTGACTGACTCATTCCATTCTCTCATTCTGAGTCCATTGTGTTGAACCTTGACCGAGCTAGTCAGTGTAACATGTTGCAAAGTGGCAGTCACTCATCAGCTCACGAACAGAGAGAGAAGGGGGGGGGGGGGGGGGGGGGAGGGGGGGGGGGGGGGGGGGGGGGGGGGGGAGCCGGGTGGGGGTGGTGGGGGTATCCGGGGGTGGGGTGGGGGTGGGGGGGGGTGGGGGGGGGTGTCATACCACGAGACAATCAATCATTCACAAATAATCTTTTTTGTGCTGCTGTATACATTGTAATCAATTCTATGTTTGCTCAGTATTTCATGGCAAGGGGAACTTTAGACTGAACGTTTGGGGTTAGTTGAGTTTGCAATCTCTGGATCTGGATCTGGATCTCCGCCTTTAGATGTCAGTTGGAGGCTAGTTGTAGGAGCCAGTGATGACTGTGATACAACTGGTTGCACAGCGCAAGACTTTAAAAGATTAAAAACAGAGGTGGGGGGAGGGGGAGGGTGATGGTGGGTTAGCGGTGGAAAATGGCCACCTCAGCTCTGCCTAGTGCGGTAGAGAAGGCACTGGCATTCTGCTGCTGGACGGTATTGTTGTCCAAGAGGTTCCACTCCAGGGGGGTTCTAACGAAAAAGGAGCCTCATGCTGATTGATAGCTTTGAATTATAGGCAGTGATGATGATCCGCATGCACTGACACCTCCTTGCTGAAACTGAAACTGATGGTCTCAAACTCATTATTTCGGGCGTAAACTAATGAAGATTTTAATCTGTGCCAAAAGTATAGATCGAAAACTTTTTTTTATTTGGGGAATGATTGATTGTCTCTGCTACTTGTACTTGTAGTTTTCGATGTTGGAAGATCTTTCATAGATTGGTTCATCGCTCTATTGATGTGACATACAACTGACTGACGTAACGGTGGGAAGATTGTCAATGTCAGTTGAGTTAGTCATTTGGCTCATAGCACTTGGGGTTGTAAAGCCTAGGCTGATCTGACCACTGGGGGCACTTGATCAAGTCTGTTTTTGAAGGTATTCAGGTGGGTGCTGTCACCACTGACTCGGGAAGGCTGTTCCACGTCATCACCACTCTCTCCAAGAAGAAATTGCCTCAGACTTGCTGGCGCACTTGATTTTTTGTGAGTTTCTTGCTGTGACCTCTGGTTTCATGTCTTGTGTACGGTTCAAATTGTGGGCTTGTTGCATTGCAGATCCCTGTGACGTACTTGTACATGTATGTCAATCATGTTGCCTTGGACTGTTGGAGCCTTCTTAATTCGAGGCTGGGGAGCTTCAGTTCTCGAAGACGTTTAGGGTAGGGTTTCTCTGTAAGTCTTCCAATGAGTTTTGTAGCTCACCGCAGCATGTCTCCCACATCCTGCTGTAGACCTTTCTGCCAGCAGTGTGGGGACCCAATGGAATGTCCATACTCCAGCATCGGTCTAACCAGTGACTTGTAGAGCTGAACGAAGGTACGATCAGAGAGGTGGTCGGAGGATCTTCTGACTACTCCAAATGTTCGATTGGCTTTGGCTGTAGCTTGGGCAACGTGGTTCTTTAACGTCAGTTTCCTGTTGATCACTACTCCCAGATCCTTCTCCGCTTTCTGTCTCAGCTAAGTTGTGCCTGCTTTCATGGCTGTTGTTGTCATCTTCATGGTGTACATGTGCTCATCCGGATTGCGCCCTAAACTCATCACGCAGCACTTCTGGGGGTGGAAACCAAGGAGCCAGTTCTCTGACCAGTTGCAGAAGTTGTCCAGGTCTCTTGTTGTGAGGACTCCCGGGCCTCATCCTCATCACTCCATGCAAATAGCTTTGTGTCGTCGGCCAAGATGCGGACTTTGTTCTTGGCATGTTGGGGGGCAGGCAACAAACAGCAGAGAGCTGAGGATGCTTCCTTGTGGGATGCCACTTGTTACTGCAGATTCCTCTGATGTCTTGCCATTCACCATGACCACTTGCGTTCAATCTGTCAGGAAGTCTTTGATCCATGCGTGGACATTGCCTTGGACTCCAAGTGCATCAAGCTTCAGCGGGAGACGACGGTGAGGGACACTGTCAAAAGCCTTCTTGAAGTCTGTGTACACTGCGTCGATTTTCCTGCCATCGTCAAGTGCCTGGGTCCAGAAGTCCAAGGTGTCCAACAGCTGAGTACTGCAAGAACGGCCAGGTGTGAAGCCATGTTGTTGTTCACATCAGATGATTATGCTGCAAGTGCTCTAGAACTTTAGCTTTGATGAGTGTTTTCATTGAATGACTTGCATAGGATGCTGGTTAGGCTGACGGGCCTGTGATTGTGGATGAACAGATCCCCTTCTTGAAAATAATTAATTGGGGTAAATGTTTGCCTTTCGCCAGTCATTGGGGATGCCGCCTTCCTCCAAAGGTTTCTAAAGATATTGCTGATGGGTAACGCTGTTGAGTCAGCTGTCTCTACAAGGAGAATTGCTGGTAATGTGGTATGCCGTCCATACCAGCAGCCTTATTTGTCTTCAACCCCTTGAGTAGTTTCTTCACCTCTTCTTCCGTGATGTGAAGTTTGTGAGTGCTGATTCGAAATCATAATTGGGTGGCGTTGGCAGATCTCCATCTGGTTCTTTTGTATAAAACACTTTGAAAAAATTGAGTTATTGAGTACTTGGGCTTTCTCTTTGTCTGTCTTTTCAATTGAGCCATCATCCTTCTTAAAGTCAGATATGCCAGTTCTGGTGCTAGTTTTTTTATTTCACATATGACCAAAGGGGTTTCTGGTTCATTTTAGCTTCCTCAGCGATGGTGCATTGAAGCCTGGCCTTGGCTTTGGGGCATGCCTGAGAAGTCTTGTTGCAAGCTTTTGCGTACTCCCTAAAGTCTTCACAGTTCTCGTTCTGAGCCATCTCCTGTATCTACGATTCTTCTCTCTAACAATTTCCAAAGTTTCGTTGTGAAGCCATTTTTTCCTGGGTGCATTGTCTGCCTTGCCTTTGGGTACAAATTTTACGCTTTGCCTCATCACCATTTTTACAAAAATCTCCCATTGCTCCTCTCAGTGTTCTTATTCTCCAGTTCTTTTTTTTCCAGTCGACTTGGTTTAGGAAATTTCTGATTTCATCGTAGTCAGCCTTGTGATATTTGTATCTGTCATGCTTTGGCGGGGTGGGAGGCGTGAGTTTCAAGTCAATCAGGAGAGTACAGTGGTCACTCTTGCCTAGCGCCCCTGCCCGGGTAACCTCAGTGACAGTGTCGTCTCTGTTTGTGAAGGCTAGGTCGTCAAGAGTAGGCTTCTGTCAGTCTCTGATCCTCGTTGGCTCTAGTCGGTGCTGGATGAGGAACGCATCCTTTGTAGCATTGTAGAACTTGGTCACAGCTTGGTCTCTTCACCCACAGTGCTCTTTTCTTGCCTCCGGTCTGTTTCAGGAAAGTTGAAGTCACCTACAATTACTAGGTGGTCTGCCTTAAGGTTTGCTGCTTAAGGCAGACCACCTAGTTTAGTCTTGTGGTAGGACCCCCCCCCCCCCCCCCCCTTTCCCCACCCCACCCCCCCCCTCTCTCCCTCTCTGTTCATGAGCTGATGAGTGACTGCCACTCTTTGCTGGCTACTGGACTTTGACTTATTTAGAAAGAGAGAGATCAATGAGCTGGCCTCAATCCTGTACGCTCAGTCATGAACTGCTTTTGATTTTGTGTTTCACCAAATGTGACTGTGATTCAGAGGAACAGTATGATTGAATAGATTTTGGTTGATTTGGAATCAAGACAAGTGACCAGACTTGGCTTCAGGGACTCAAAGATGAATGAAGTTAGCACCTCTTTGCATAAATGCAAATGTTGTGCACTGTATACACGCTGTAGTCATCGTCATTGTATCATACATTGGCAGGGTGACAAATGCCACAAAAAGCAGAGTGGAAAAGTGGCAGAGTCATAAAGTGGGTGACACTGCAGAGGTCAAACAAGATGGGTTTTTGTTTTTAAAAAGAAGCAGATCAAAGATTGTACATAACTACATTGTGAACATGATGATAATGAATGTCCCTTCACATATATTGTGATGCTCACTACTCTGCCTTTTTCTGTTTCCTCTCCCTCTCTCTCTCTCTCTCTCTCTCTCTCTCTCTCTCTCTCTCTCTCTCTCTCTCTCTCTCTCTCTCTCTCTCTCTCTCACACACACACACACACACACACACACACACACACACACACACACACACACACACACACACACACACACACACACACACACACACACACACACACACACACACACACACACACACACACACACATGATGCCTGCACATGCTTACACAGAGAGATACTGACACAGCACATGCAGTGACTCCTTCAGTTCTTGTGAACAATCTGTGCGCACACATAACACATAACACACATAACACGCAGAGCTGAATTAGTTGCAATATTGAAGGCCATGAATCATATTTTGGGTTTTCCATAAAACATTTCAAATTTTATTATGTGTTGATTCTAAATCGGTCTTACAGACATGTGAATCTCTAAACCAGAAAATGTGATCGGAATTGATAATGAATTTTGAAATTAAACACACTGTTCATCTTTTATCATTGAAAGGCACCAGCATAACTTTCTGTTGGGTGCCTTCACATTGTGGAATCGTTTCAAATGAATATATATGCTGATTGAGCTGCAAGAAAAGGAACAAACAGTCATGATGGTTCAGTTCCAGTTAAGATACAGTTACATAAATTACAAGAAGGTTATAGATGTTTAGTAAATGTGTCATACGAAATGTTTGATGAGAAATTAAAAATCTAAAGTGTCACTACAGTCAGCACTGCATAAATGCTAAGAACGAAAGAAATATTAAACCTCTTTTATTTTTCTCGTCTCTGTCTCATTCCGGGTCAGTTTCCAGTCTCGTGTATAGGTTTTGTTTAAATGTTCTCCGCACAAAACACAGCAAAAATGTCCAGTGCATGTGCGGAAGAGAAATAAGGATTAGTCATTTACATGTCCATTACTTTTAAAGTAAAAAAAACTAGTATCTCTCAGAGTGGGATGACGGTTTTCATCCGAGTCTTTCATCTCTCTTGAAAACATTTTGAACAGTTAGTGAGTTACTCACTTCTTCACATTTTTTTCAGAGTGTATGATCAGTTGTCCAGTTGGTATCTTCCTGTGATTGATTCAGTTTCCATTATATCCCAAACCTCCATTTTTGTGATAGTACTGTCGCTTTTAACACACACACACACACACACACACACACACACACACACACACACACACACATGCACACACATACACACTCATTCACACCTTTTCTCTCTCTCTTTCTCTCTCTCTCTCACTCTCACACACATAGACACACAAAAAATGTATATATACACACATGCACACAAACACGGATGCAAGCATGCATGCTTGCATGCACACACACACACATACACACACACACACACACACAGATGCACAGGGACGCATGCACACACATACGCATATGCACACACACACGCGCAAACGCACTGCTCGCACATGTATACGCTATTGCATGCATCATATATTTTTTTTTATATTGACATGCAAATTATATGCATGTGTTGGCTGTTGCTTTCTTACTAATAATAGTGTGTTATTTGTTAATGCGGTGATAAAGAATTAATGCGTTATTGTTATTAATTTGGTAGATTCTCATTGATTTTCATATGTTCATAGATTTCATACTCATTGTTTGATAATTTTATCCAACATTTTTACCCATTTTCTCTATATGCAATTGCAATAATTATATTTGAAACACTTGTACACACTCATGCAGGTACCAACAACCCCACCTGCATTCAAATCAAACTTTTACATGCAGTCAACTCCTTCCCACTCTCACTATCCCTTCCCATCTTCCCCATCCTTTCCCAGCGTCTAATATCACTGTAATTATTTAATAGACGTTAAACAGACTAACAATGTACACAAACACATGTATACCCATACACACTCTCATGTTTTGAATAGTCTGTACACACACTGTTCACAGGCTGAAAAGTACTGTCAGAACTAACTACTACTAGTGCTTACTGTTAATTCATGAGTTCTCCAAGGTTCTGACGTAAAGCAGTCACTGTCACATACGTGTCTACTTTGTGTCCCCTCATTTTTAAGCTGCCAGGAGACGTGTCCTAGGGTGAAAGGAAAAACCCTGAAGCTATGAATTAAATATAGAGCTCCTTCTCTCCCCCCCCCCCCCCCCCCCCCTCCATGTTATGTTTGCATGCAAGTACAAAAAAAAACCAGTAAGGCTATGTTTGCATGCACACTCATAAAGTCATATACACACAAGCTCACACACACGTAGACTTCACACACACGACACAGACATAGGTACTCAAGCTCCTTTGCTCATGCACACACACACACACACACACACACACACACACACACACACACACACACACACCTGTGCACATCTGTGCATGCTCACCATCATGCACAGGCATTTGCCCATGTGCCTACACCCACAAGCATGTCTCATTGTCTGTCTGCACATATGTACACACACACGCGCTCATGTGTGAGCATTTATGTCTGATTATCAACTAGAGGTCCAGATTATCAACTAGAGGTCCAGTGTCATATGTTGCTCATGTTCAAACTCAAAACAGGCTTGGCAGGAATCTGGAGCTGTAGCTTCAGTTGTCAAGGAACTCTAGTTTGATCTTTTTAAATTTTTTTTTTCTATGAATATTCCTTGGCTCTCTCTCCATTCTCCAAATGTACCTGCCCACCCCTCTCACCCTGGCATCTTCCCTTATTTTGCTGTGTGTTATAATTTGTTGTTCAGGGTTCTTAGGACTGTGAAGTTTGACCTGAATGTCCACAGGTGTGTAAAGTTCTTGTTGTTTGCAGTACACTGAGGAGAAGCTAGGCACAGCAGAAAAAAGACAGAGTGGATGCCCATTTTGAGAACCTTATGCAGCGGGCTGAAAAGACCAAGACATGGACAGAACAGATCAAGCGTTCCACAGAGGCCCTCATACAGCCCAATCCAAGTCAGTCCATGTGTGCTTGCTGTGTTGTTCTGAGTATATGTGTTGGTAGCTGTGTTAGAGGATGAGGGGAGGGAGGGGGGGGGGGGGGGGAAGGACCAGCAGAGGCACCGGGAGGTGCAGTCGAAGTCGTGTTCATTCACCATAGCAAATTGACCAAAACAATCCGAATCAGTGCCTAAACTCAGCTGCAGTGGTTTTGTGCTGGAAATTTTGTGTTTTAAGTAGTTATGAGCTGGGGATTTTTGCCGAATTGTTTTCAGTGTCCGTTGTTTTCCTTTGTTCTGATCCACTTTTTTTTTTTTTTTTTTTTTTTATCAAGACTTATGGCAACCAGAGGCTTTCCCTCACTTGCTACACTTAGCAGACTCTTTTCTGATAGCTGTGGTTATCAATGCATAGGCAATATTAATGGATGTCAACTACCACAGGCTTCTCTGTTCACAACACCAGATGGCAAAATTAAGTCATGAAAGGGATGGAGAGATCATAGAAGTTGTCTTTACAATTACAGAGTTGGAGACAATGAAGAAACAAGCCAGAGTGAGCATTGTACTCTAAAGACTAAACTATAACGAGAAGTTCTGCTGTTTGATTTTTTCACCTATAGTGCTCATAACTGCGAGGATCATTGTTTCAAGCTTCATTATTAAAGAACGTGGTATAATGTTTTTCTGGACTGATGAATCAGAAACTCTTGTTAGGGATCAAAACTCCTCATTTTGACTCTTGAAACTCATCAGGTCATGCAAGGAGTAAACAGGCCTACCTACACTAGTTATGCCACATGCATTTTGTACCTGTGGAAACAAGACTGTCAATCTGTGTGTGTGTGTGTGTGTGTGTGTGTGTGTGTGTGTGTGTGTGTGTGTGTGTGTGCTCCTGTGATTAACATTTAAAAATCTTTTTGTTTTTGTTTATGTGAGGAGTGGAATAGGGGGTGTGTGTGTGAGTGTGTGTGTGTGTGTGTGTGTGTGTGTGTGTGTGTGTGTGGTGTGTTGCAACATTCTCAGATGTTTTTGTGAACCTTGAATTTCTAGAAGCTTCTGTGGTATATAATATCTGTGTACATGAGTGTATGTCAGTGCAGTGTGTGTAGTGTTGTATCTTGTTTAAAAAAACATTGCATATTTAAACTTAGAATTGTGAATCTTTTTGAGAGAGAGAGTCTCTGAGCCTGAGATTTTAACTTTGAATAATGCAATTTTAAAAAGAAAAGTTATTTTGAATCTGTGAAAAATCAGTTGTCACATATTTAGTTTGCAAACATAATTTTGAAATGCAAATCCTTTTTCTTTAAACTTTTCAAAAAAGTTCTGAGTGAACAAAGAGGAATAAAAAATAGATGCACATGTGTGAGAGAGAGAGAGAGAGAGAGAGAGAGAGAGAGAGAGAGAGAGAGAGTGTCAGCACATGGGAGGAAGTTGCGGTCAATAGATGAATCATGATTTTTTTTAAAAAGTGCTGAAGTCTCAGCTCTGAATTCACATTGATTCATTCATCAGTCATTTGTACATATACTTGTATTTGTCTGCTTGGCAATAGACAAAAAAAAAAAAGGAAAGGAAAGTAAAAAAAAAAGAAAGAAAAAGAAAGAAAAAAAAACATGTTGGTGATTTTGATTGCCATTCTCTCATTCTCTGTTCTCACTTCTTCTGCCTACCTTCCTACCACCACCACCACCACCACATTCTTCTCCACATGACTTGTCTTCATTTTCCATGACTAACTCAGGAAAAAGAAAAGGAGAGGGGGGGGGGCAGGAGGCCTTGATCAGTTAGCTGATCATTGGTACACACAGTCATTGTGACTGTGAGTGTGACTATATCAGCCATAGAAAGGTAGACAATCAATAATATACACTGCTGAATTCATAAAGGTTGTGATGAATAATATGAACAGGCACAACACAAAACCATATGGATTCTTTATAGGGGGTTCAGAAGCTGCACCTCCCATCTACTGGCTAAACCAATACAAAAGATAAGCATTGATAATTGAGTACAAACAACATTCATGTGATATTATTTAGAGAATTCACATACTTCTGTTTGGTTTGTAATGCTAGTATTGTAGTAATGATACTCGAGTTGACATTGCTGATGATTTTCCTGGTAATCATCAAGGTCCTGTACTGATTGACTGGTCCATTCCTCCCTTATGAATTTGTTGATCAATGATGCTGTTGCAAGTGTGTTGTGGAGAAGGCATTGTGAGATTGTGGCGATCTTACAGATCAGCGTATGGAGGACATGTTGTACGAGAAGCTGGAGAAAAGGAAGGAAAAGGATCGCTCGACCAACTTTGAGATCCTGGGCAACCAGATGGTTGATGCTGGACATGACTTTGGCCCTGGTACCTCCTATGGTGAGCAGGTCTTTTGTGTCTGCGATTAGAACAGACCCGAAACTCCATGTAATTTATGAAGTGTCGACAGCTGGTCAGATTATGGCTGAGTTAGAAGTCAGCTTGTATGTGTGTGTGTATGTGAACATTGCTGTGTGTTTGGTTCACATGTTTGCATATTGCATGACTCTGGAAATTTTCCTTCTTTCAGAGAAAACCTGTCTCTGTCTATATCAGGTCCACAGTGTTCATACAGCATCTTGAAATGACTGTTAAAAATGATCCTCATGTCCCCCAAATGGGGGTTAAATTATCTGAAAATTGGGGATAGAATATTAAAAGACATTTATATTTTTTTTTCTGTTCTTAAGTACTCAGTTTGATGATGCTATAACTTTATATTGTGGGTGTGATGCAAATTGTACTTTAGGAATTACACCTGAATAAAACCATCAAGTAACAAAGCATGCATTACTGCTTGTGAGACCCAATTCATCTCTGTCCTTTTACATGGTACAGTGCATAAACAACCAATTTTTATTACTAAGACAACATGAGATCTGTCCAGGTAAGTTGTTCTATTTGTTTAGATAAAATAATTTTGTGTATAGCCCAGCTGACAACAAAGGGCCACATCAGGGCCATCACCATGTTAAAATCAACTCACAAGTCATTCATTCACACAATTCTTTAAAATACATTGAAAAAACCCATCAGAAAGTTCGTTAAAAATCTTTCCACTGTAAAATCTCAGATCCGATGAAAAATGTTAATCTCTTTCAAGAGCTCAAAGATCGCGTCAGGCAGAACGTTCTGTTTGTTTGGACACATTCTTCTTTTATGAAAATGTTTGAAAATGCACAGAGAGCTGGGGCAATGGGAGCGATGCATTCCTATGGGCACCCCTCACACTTTAACAATTATGAAGCAATTTTTTTCTCTGTTCCAGTATTTTTTGGCACCATAAAAGGCATAAATCATGGAAGATTGGTAATGGATTGACTGACCTAGTGTATTTGAAATATTTGTGCGTTATTATGACCCTCACTTTGTTAAGTATATGTGTCAAAACTGAGATCTGTGCATATCAGATCCCCCCCCCCCCCCCCCTCCCCCCCTTTAGTGTGCCAGTCCTAAGTCAGAATAGGAGTTGTCTGCTCATGTCTTTATAGCTGATGGACTGGGTCAACGCCAGTGTTGATGCCAAGTCTACTTTTCAACGGGAAGCTGCAATGGTTGCTGTTGATGTTTTTTCACCTCTTTGTAGGATACTGGGTTGCTGATCTGCTTCCCCTTGCTGCCAGCTTTTGAAGGGGCATCAGCTCTCTCATTCCTGTCTATCCCACAGTGAGACAGCAACCACTAGAAGACGACAGTAGAGGCGGTGAAATGGTTGCCAATGGCCTGTCTGATGTCATAGAGCTGCTGTTTGTTCACCACTGCACTTGTTGAGTCCTTCCATGACAGATTTGCCGTCTGGGAAAAGATGGTTACATTTTGAAACCTAAACTGTAAAAGAGATGAGACAACAGAAGGAAAAAAAAAACTGTTTGCAGGCAAATATATTACTCAGCACTTGTTAAGGATCAGATGTGGAACATGTAAAAGGAAGACAGTAGTGGGAAGGGGCTGAAGTGAAGGGGTAGAGTCTGTGACAAGGCCAGTGCACTCCCCATTGAGCTCTGTGTGTTTCACACATCTGAGCAGGGTTTTTTTTTTTTTTTTTTTTCAGTCGCTTTGCACCATTTTTTTTTTTAATCTGTGTGTTCCAGAGATGATCCTTCATGAGTGTGGAGTAATCCGGTATAGTATAGTTTAGTATCTAAGTATAGTATAGTATGGTATGGTATGGTATGGTATGGTATGGTATGGTATGGTATGGTATGGTATGGTATGGTATGGTATGGTATGGTATGTATGGTGGTGTGTTGTGTGATGTTGTATGGTATGGTGTGGAGTGGTGTGGGGTAGGGTAGGGTAGGGTAGGGTAGGGTAGGGTAGGGTAGGGTAGGGTAGGGTAGGGTATGGTATGGTATGGTATGGTATAGTATGGTATAGTATAGTGTAGTATAGTGTAGTGTAGTGTAGTGTAGTACAGTATATTGTAATGACAGTGTCTGAAGTGGGGTTGGCAGTGTTGCCTCCCCCTACCCCCCCCTCCCCCCATCCCCCTTCCTTTTCTTTCTCGGTGAAGTTTTTCCTCTCCAGCTTGTGACTGGGAGATGAGAAGTCAGGTAGCCCCAGAACGTGGTTTTCAGAGACATGCTTTTTTCTCCTTTCCTCCTGTACACTTGATCTGTGATGTCCTGTGGCATGTGTGTGGGGCAGGCAACACATTGGTGAAGTGTACACTTGATCTTTGATGCTCTGTGGCATTGTGTGTGGGGCAGGCAACGCATTGGTGAAGTGTACACTTGATCTTTGATGTTCTGTGGCATTTGTGTGTGGGGCAGGCCACTCATTGGTGAAGTGTACACTTGATCTTTGATGTGCTGTGGCATTGTGTGTGGGGCAGGCAACACATTGGTGAAGTGTACACTTGATCTTTGATGTTCTGTGGCATTGTGTGTGGGGCAGGCCACTCATTGGTGAAGTGTACACTTGATCTTTGATGTTCTGTGGCATTGTGTGGGGCAGGCAACGCATTGGTGAAGTGTACACTTGATCTTTGATGTCCTGTGGCATTGTGTGTGGGGCAGGCCACTCATTGGTGAAGTGTACACTTGATCTTTGATGTTCTGTGGCATTGTGTGGGGCAGGCAACGCATTGGTGAAGTGTACACTTGATCTTTGATGTCCTGTGGCATTGTGTGTGGGGCAGGCCACTCATTGGTGAAGTGTACACTTGATCTTTGATGTTCTGTGGCATTGTGTGTGGGGCAGGCAACGCATTGGTGAAGTGTGGCCAGGCGCAGATCCAGATGGGCAACGCGGAACGTGAACTGGTCACCTCCACAGTCAACAACTTCCTCTCCCCCCTCCACAACTTCTTGGAGGGAGACATGAAGACCATTCAGGTCAGGACCCCCCTCTCCCCTACACACACCCACACAGACACATACACACCCCTCCCTTGTTCTAGTCAACATTTTCTTTTTGTGTACTTCTGCTGAGGAGGTCATATACCCCCAAAGGTCGCTTGGTGTGTCAGCCAGCAGTATATGACACAAAACCTATGGCACCAGTTCAGATGAAACATGGGTTGAAATGTAGCATATGGCCCATAGGAGTGTTTCGACCCTTGTCTGTTGGTCCATGGCTTTGTCACCTAAATGATCCCCACACTACTGAACCTGAACCTGTTAACATGTTGGAGACATGGAATATGTTCCATAGGATAAACCTGGAAAGTGTTGATGTGGACCTTGATGAGAGAAAAGTTCCTGGATTTCTTTCCAGTTTCTTTAACATAAGTAAGTAATGCATTGATCTGGGAAGAGGGGGGTGGTGGGGGGGGGGGGGGGATCAAGTTATCATGTCTAGATAGCTACAAATAGGTAAGATTTGATGATGATGGTTTTTAAATGTTGTTCATTCCTTGTCATTTCTTCTGTTTGGGATATCTGTGCTTCTTCTGCAAATTGTCACGTTTGATAACTACACCTGGTGTGTCCTGATGGGATCCCAGTTCCCAAGGTGTGAACAGGAATATCAAATGTTCTGAGGTGGTGGAAGTGGCATCACCAGTCACAGACAGTTTTTTGCATGGGGATAAAGGCAATAGCTGAACATGAGTGATATCCCCAGTCACAGTTTCTTGCATGGGGATAAAGACAATAGCTGAACATGAGTGGTGTCCCCAGTCACAGTTTTTTGCATGGGGATAAAGACAATAGCTGAACATGAGTGGTGTCCCCAGTCACAGTTTTTTGCATGGGGATAAAGGCAATAGCTGAACATGAGTGGTGTCCCCAGTCACAGTTTTTTGCATGGGGATAAAGGCAATAGCTGAACATGAGTGGTGTCCCCAGTCACAGACAGTTTTTTTTTGCATGGGGATAAAGGCAATAGCTGAACATGAGTGGTGTCCCCAGTCACAGTTTTTTGCTTGGGGATAAAGACAATAGCTGAACATGAGTGGTGTCCCCAGTCACAGACAGTTTTTTGCATGGGGATAAAGGCAATAGCTGAACATGAGTGGTGTCCCCAGTCACAGTTTTTTGCTTGGGGATAAAGACAATAGCTGAACATGAGTGGTGTCCCCAGTCACAGACAGTTTTTTGCATGGGGATAAAGGCAATAGCTGAACATGAGTGGTGTCCCCAGTCACAGTTTTTTGCATGGGGATAAAGACAATAGCTGAACATGAGTGGTGTCCCCAGTCACAGTTTTTTTTGCATGGGGATAAAGACAATAGCTGAACATGAGTGATATCCCCAGTCACAGTTTTTTGCATGGGGATAAAGGCAATAGCTGAACATGAGTGGTGTCCCCAGTCACAGACAGTTTTTTGCATGGGGATAAAGGCAATAGCTGAACATGAGTGATATCCCCAGTCACAGTTTTTTGCATGGGGATAAAGACAATAGCTGAACATGAGTGATATCCCCAGTCACAGTTTTTTTGCATGGGGATAAAGACAATAGCTGAACATGAGTGATATCCCCAGTCACAGACAGTTTTTTGCATGGGGATAAAGACAATAGCTGAACATGAGTGATATCCCCAGTCACAGACAGTTTTTTGCATGGGGATAAAGGCAATAGCTGAACATGAGTGATATCCCCAGTCACAGACAGTTTTTTGCTTGGGGATAAAGACAATAGCTGAACATGAGTGATATCCCCAGTCACAGACAGTTTTTTTTTTGCATGGGGATAAAGGCAATAGCTGAACATGAGTGATATCCCCAGTCACAGTTTCTTGCATGGGGATAAAGGCAATAGCTGAACATGAGTGATATCCCCAGTCACAGACAGTTTTTTGCATGGGGATAAAGGCAATAGCTGAACATGAGTGATATCCCCAGTCACAGTTTCTTGCATGGGGATAAAGGCAATAGCTGAACATGAGTGATATCCCCAGTCACAGACAGTTTTTTTGCATGGGGATAAAGGCAATAGCTGAACATGAGTGATATCCCCAGTCACAGACAGTTTTTTGCATGGGGATAAAGCAATAGCTGAACATGAGTGATATCCCCAGTCACAGACAGTTTTTTGCATGGGGATAAAGGCAATAGCTGAACATGAGTGATATCCCCAGTCACAGACAGTTTTTTGCATGGGGATAAAGACAATAGCTGAACATGAGTGATATCCCCAGTTACAGACAGTTTCTTGCTTGGGGATAAAGACAATAGCTGAACACGAGAGTGGAAAGAAAAAAAAATGCTTTCTAACCTCTTTTCCTCAGTTTTTTTTGCATGGGGATAAAGACAATAGTTGAACATGAGTGGAAAGAAAAACATTTGCTTTCTAACCTCTTTCCCTCAAAGACAAGATCCGTTTTGTGTTGGAGAAAGATGAAGTGGATTTTCAGCAGAAAGAAGCTGATGCCCATCAAGACAAGATCAGTCTTGTGTTGGTGAAAGGTGAAGTGGATTTTCAGCAGAAAGAACCTGAAGTAGAAAGACGTGAACTTGTTCATGGACAGTAATTTCCAGGCTATAAAACATACAGTTACATAAGTCTACCCAGTTAGGAAAAAAAAAAAAGGAAAAGAACATCTAGGCTGCAACCAATGGGTAAGCTGTGAGAGAATAGCTTTGAAAACCAGTAACAACAATGGAGAACACAATTACGTTGTAAATAAAGTCTGTGTATTCATAGATATCTTTGTCGTGACTGGTGAGCACACAGAAAAGGGCAATGCACACAATGACAAGAAACAAAAATCAGCAATTAGATTCTTTTTCATTGCTGTTCTCAGTGGCACTAAACCAATGAAGGACTTGTCTTTGGTCTCGGACGCAAATGGTTTCAAGAACTCTTCATTGACGTCATCCATGTCGTCGTCTCCTGGTCTTCCAGTATTTTTCCACCTCCATGTTTGTGATGGCTGCGACTTCTGTATTGTCTACTGTTAAGACTATGCTTGCTTTCCTCAAACTGATAATAGATATGGACTTCTGCAAATTTTTTGCCTTGGGAAAAGTTCACGGCGCTTTGCCACAGTCAGACCAGTGACTTGTGTTGTTGTACCACTGCCCTTTTCATGAGCTAAATCAATAGCCGTCAGGTCGTAGGCGTCGCTTCTCAGATTTCGACCTTTCGACCTTTTGTGCTAGATTGTGTAAAGCTGACTAGTGACTGACCTAGAGAAAACAGTATTCAGCTCTGGTTAGTGATGGCTTAGTTTTGCCTGTCATTCATGTTTGAACCATTCTTTTTTTGTGGAAAAAAAAGTTGTCAAAATTGATTGTGACAAACATTGATTTTTCGGTTGTCTGTCAGCTGTAGATCAGGATGGAATCATTCTATCGCAAGCTAGGAGTGAAATGAGAAAAATCCATGAAACAAATGTCGGGAATACACTCAAGGTAGTTGAAAGATACTCCAAAAGCAGTTTTAGGGTAAGCAGGTCCGACAATATTGAACAGACTGAATCATAGTTTTTTGCCTCTTTCAGTCAGTTCATTGAATAATCACTGACCTGACCATTCTGAGTGAATGTTCAGTGCTGTTGCTATAAAGATAGAGGAGAGGGTGAGGGGGGGAGACTGGGACAGAGACTAAGAGAGAGAGAGGGGTGGGGGTGGGGGATGGTGGTGGGGAGAGAATGAGAGTGTAGGTGTTGTGGGGAGGGGGGATGATAATCAAGTGATAATGATTTTAAAATTATCTCAGTTCTCACCCCTTGTAGTGTGTGTGTGTGTGTGTGTGTGTGTGTGTGTGCCCCTTTTTATGGTTTATTTTAGCGTACAGCTGATTTTATCAAATTGACTGGATGTAAAATGGAGTGTATGTTGGGTAGACTTATTGATTAGTTTTATGTGAAAAATAAGCCGTACTTTATGTATATTGTTTTTAAATTTGTTGGCATGTGCAGGTGTGAGTGCATTTGCACATTTTACATTATTCAATGTTGTGTACCCATATGTCATGTGTTTATGTGTTCCCACCACAACACACAGTTCTTATGAAAGAAAATAAAGTGTCTTGATTGATTGATCTCTGTATATATGTATATATAAATATACATGTATGTGTGTACACTGTATCTATGTATATGTTGTTGTAGAAAGAGAAGAAACTGCTGGAAGTAAAGCGATTGGATCTAGATGCTGCCAAGAGTCGGTTGAGGAAAGCCAAGTCACAGACTAGCGTACAACAGGTAATTTGTGTGCAAGCGTGTGTGCATGCATGTGCATAGTGGTGAGGTGTGTGTGGCTGGTGTGCATATGAATGCTGTTTTTTTTCTTTTTTTTTTTTTTTTTTTTTTTTTTTTTTTTTTTTTTTTTTTTTTTTTTTTTTTTTGGGGGGGGGGGGGGGGGGGGGGGGGGGGGGGGGGGGGGGGGGGGGGGGGGTATGATGGGTGGGGGGGGGGGTAGGGTGGGAGGTTCATTTTTTAGACTCAGATAACTTTCCCATGCTGCTGCTGTGGTATCAAAAATGTGTGTATGTGTGTGTACACCATTTTTAAGTGAGGCAAAATTGCCATCTTGTAAAGCTATAGCCACAGCTTTCTTTTTTTTTTTTTTCTTTTACCATATTCTTTGCGTTTATTTTGCTGTACTAATATTATTAATGAAGGTGTATTACATATTTCCTCATCCTTTTTTCTTGTTACGGCTGTGGAAGCAAATAATCCAACTCAGCATTTTTTACCTTTTCATTCTTTCTAACTTTTGTTTGTTTGTTTTAGTAACATACAACTTAGTGACTCCAGGTCATGTTTTCAGTCCTCTTTTTCTTTTAACCACTGTTTCCTTTCTTTCTCTTCTTTTATCAGTGTTTTTTCTCCATGACTCTAGTCACACCATTTGTTCACCCACTTTGTTTGGGGTTACTGTACTTGCCTAAGTTCTGTCCACACACACACACACACACACACACACACACATACACACACACACACACGTTTTGATTTTGATCATTTGCTTTTAAAAAAAAAGTCATATCCATGACAGAGTCTACATCTCTGTCTCCTTGTCCCCATTTTTTCCCATCTTTGCAGTCTTCCTGTCCCTCCTTGTCTGTTCTGTCTTCCTTTGTTTCCTGCACCCAATTGATCATGGTCTGCCTGTTGTCTTCAGCCTCCTTCCTTTATTTAGTATCAGTGCTACAATTACAAAAGAGTACACTTTGCTCAAAATGGGGGTAAACTGAAATTGAAGTCAACATGAAGGAACTGATCAGTCTAAGCAGCATTGCTCAGCTAACTTGAAATGTGAGATTTAGAAAGAGAGGAGGTTAGTTACTGCCAAGGACATAGACAAACAAAGCACAGGACAAGTGTCTTGTCCTGTGCTTTGTTTGTCTGTGTCCTTGGCGATAACTAACTCCCTCTCTTTCTAAATTTTGCTTCATTTTTTCGCCCTCAGTCACTCATTTTGGAACTTGGAATATGAGGTTTGGCAGAATAAAAAAAAGAAGTAATTTTTCAGAGCTTTCAATTTGGGGTAAAGTGTATTTGTCCACTCTCTCTTATTTTGATACTTAGGTTTTTCTTCATCTTCTTCTCTCTTTTCTTTTTTTAAATTTTTTTTTTTTTTAGTCTGTGTGCCAAAACTGGAATGTCTCTTTGGGAAAATGTGTCTCGGGGAGAATAATTTGATACTTTGTCAGCTGATGTGTTTGTCTACATTCTTCATTCATGCATGCTTACACAGTGTGAGAGGGTGTTAATGTGTGTGGATGTGGGTGCATGTGTGTGTGTGTGTGTGTGTGTGTGTGCTTAAAATTTTTCTCAATTTGTAGTCATTTTTTTAATCGTTGTGTCCAAAACTTTAAAGTTATCATGCTTTACGTTCATATACATTCCTCATAAGAAGTAATGACATAATTTGCTTACCTTCTCTCTGCATGCAAAGAAGTCTTCAAGTAGCAAAACACATGAAATTTGTTGTACTTTTTTTTCTCTGATTGTTGATCATTTTTCTCTTTATTATTCTTTTCTGTCATCTTTTTGCTGCGGGTTTGGGCTCGCCTCTAGGCGGATTTGTCACCTTTGTCCAGTCCCTACTCTTTAGGGCTGGCCCCGGAGGTGCGATACGTGTGTAGAGTTGACAGTGAAAAACATGTAGACCCACAATGTGTGTGTGTGTGTGTGTGTGTGTGATAGATTTGGTTTGATGTTGTGACCACCTGCATGAGTCTATGTAGAGCAGTCTGTCGTCTGCCTTGTGTCACCTGTCCTTTCTCTACCTCCCTCGCCCTTTCCTTCCCATTCCTCCTTGACCCCTCTCTGTATTCCCCTCTTTGGCCCCCCCCCCCCCCCCCCCCCCCCCCCCCCCCCCATCCCAGACAGAGGGAACAGCAGCATGCTTTCAAGGGGCGTGCCAGTCCTTCACTTTTTTGAGGGATTTACACAAAAATGGACTTTATTTTTGAAAATGAATTATTTTTCTGCCTCGAAAATGAAACAAATCTTCCGCCAGTCCGTTTTGCCTCCAAAACAAAGCAGAAGAGGAAGAAGAAAAAAAAAGTATGATTTGAGGTGTCTTTTTGAACACATTTTCAGGAATTTGGGGTGGAGGAGGGTGTTGTGTGTTTTGGGGTGTAGGGAAAGGTGGGAGGAGGGGAGAATTAAGATGCCTTTACAGGGTTTTTTTATCAAGATGAAAATTTGTTTTGTGGGGTAGCACAGAAAGCTTAGGGGCCCATAGCGAATGGTTAAGAGTATTTGCTTGTGGAGCTGATGTTCATGGGGGGGAGTTTAACTTGAAACTGGATTTATGTAGCTTGAAACCCTTCTCTGTCCACTTGTAGTAAATGGGTACTTGATTCACATCAGGCCCAATGAAAGACGGTGAAAGAAGAGGGTGGCTGCACCATCCACCATGCTCTGTCCCAGACACGGAGAGCCTTGTATGACGTTCATCCCCAGACACAGGGAGCCTTGTATGATGTTCATCCCCAGACACAGAGAGCCTTGTATGATGTACATCCCCAGACACAGAGAGCCTTGTATGATGTACATCCCCAGACACAGAGAGCCTTGTATGATGTTCATCCCCAGACACAGAGAGCCTTGTATGATGTACATCCCCAGACACAGAGAGCCTTGTATGATGTACATCCCCAGACACAAGGAGCCTTGTGTGATGTTCATCCCCAGACACAAGGAGCCTTGTATGATGTTCATCCCCAGACACAGGGAGCCTTGTATGATGTTCATCCCCAGACACAGAGAGCCTTGTATGATGTACATCCCCAGACACAGAGAGCCTTGTATGGCGTTCATCCCCAGACACAGGGAGCCTTGTATGATGTACATCCCCAGACACACAGAGAGCCTTGTATGACGTTCATCCCCAGACACAGAGAGCCTTGTATGATGTACATCCCCAGACTCGGAGAGCCTTGTATGATGTACATCCCCAGCAGCCACAAGACTATGGGACTTTTAACAGTTTTAACTTGAACAGAAAGCACAAGTGGTATTGGAAAAATGGGAAAAATGGAATATATATCAGTGCTTTTGGCCAGACAGTCATGTGGCATCCACCCCGTATGTATTCCCACTCCCACCACCACCCAGCACCATCCGAACCCCATCACACGCTTTATTATCTATCCTGTCTTTGGATTTTTCCGCCACACTGTTGGCAGTGGTGATGCAAGGTCTGACACTTTCACCTTAATACATATTCCACTACTCCTTGCCTTGTTTTTGTCCTTACCGCTGTTGGTAGTGTGGTAATGGGTTGCTGTTTTGATTCACTTTGTCACATGCTTCTCCATCCCTTCTGCTTTTCCCTATGCTGATTGCCTGTTGCCAGATAACATGGGGTGGAAGGGGGCACAGTGGACTTAGATAACATGGGGTGGAAGGGGGCATGGTGGACTTCACATAACATGGGGTGGAAGGGGGCACAGTGGACTTCAGATAACATGGGGTGGAAGGGGCCACAGTGGACTTCAGATAACATGGGGTGGAAGGGGCATGGTGGACTTCAGATAACATGGCGTGGAAGGGGGCACAGTGGACTTCAGATAACATGGGGTGGAAGGGGCATGGTGGACTTCAGATAACATGGCGTGGAAGGGGGCATGGTGGACTGCAGATAACATGGGGTGGAAGGGGACTTCAGATAACATGGGGTGGAAGGGGGCACGGTGGACTTCAGATAACATGGGGTGGAAGGGGCACGGTGGACTTCAGATAACATGGGGTGGAAGGGGCATGGTGGACTTCAGATAACATGGGGTGGAAGGGGGCACGGTGGACTTCAGATAACATGGGGTGGAAGGGGGCATGGTGGACTTCAGATAACATGGGGTGGAAGGGGGCATGGTGGACTTCAGATAACATGGGGTGGAAGGGGGCACGGTGGACTTCAGATAACATGGGGTGGAAGGGGCATGGTGGACTTCAGATAACATGGCGTGGAAGGGGGCATGGTGGACTTCAGATAACATGGGGTGGAAGGGGGCATGGTGGACTTCAGATAACATGGGGTGGAAGGGGGCATGGTGGACTGCAGATAACATGGGGTGGAAGGGGGCATGGTGGACTTCAGATAACATGGGGTGGAAGGGGGCACGGTGGACTGCAGATAACATGGGGTGGAAGGGGGCACGGTGGACTTCAGATAACATGGGGTGGAAGGGGGCACGGTGGACTGCAGATAACATGGGGTGGAAGGGGGCACGGTGGACTGCAGATAACATGGGGTGGAAGGGGGCACGGTGGACTGCAGATAACATGGGGGTGGAAGGGGGCACGGTGGACTGCAGATAACATGGGGTGGAAGGGGGCACGGTGGACTGCAGATAACATGGGGGGTGGAAGGGGGCACGGTGGACTTCAGATAACATGGGGTGGAAGGGGGCACGGTGGACTGCAGATAACATGGGGTGGAAGGGGGCACGGTGGACTGCAGATAACATGGGGTGGAAGGGGGCACGGTGGACTTCAGATAACATGGGGTGGAAGGGGCACGGTGGACTGCAGATAACATGGGGTGGAAAGGGGGCACGGTGGACTGCAGATAACATGGGTGGAAGGGGGCACGGTGGACTGCAGATAACATGGGGTGGAAGGGGGCACGGTGGACTTCAGATAACATGGGGTGGAAGGGGGCACGGTGGACTTCAGATAACATGGGGTGGAAGGGGGCATGGTGGACTGCAGATAACATGGGGTGGAAGGGGGCATGGTGGACTTCAGATAACATGGGGTGGAAGGGGGCATGGTGGACTTCAGATAACATGGGGTGGAAGGGGGCATGGTGGACTGCAGATAACATGGGGTGGAAGGGGGCATGGTGGACTTCAGATAACATGGGTGGAAGGGGGCATGGTGGACTTCAGATACCTATGAAATCTGCAGGTTGACAAGTCCAAGGAGGCTATCATTGCTTACGACACGTGTGTCCATTCTGCTGGTGTAGGAGTCCTATCCAGGGGTATTGAGTGGACCACTCTGTGTCCTTTCTGCTGGTGTAGGAGTCCTATCAGGAGTGTTGAGTGGACCACTCTGTGTCCTTTCTGCTGGTGTAGGAGTCCTATCAGGAGTGTTGAGTGGACCACTCTGTGTCCTTTCTGCTGGTGTAGGGGTCGTATCCAGGGGTATTGAGTGGACCACTCTGTGTCCTTTCTGCTGGTGTAGGAGTCCTATCCAGGGGTATTGAGTGGACCACTCTGTGTCCTTTCTGCTGGTGTAGGAGTCCTATCCAGGGGTATTGAGTGGACCACTCTGTGTCCTTTCTGCTGGTGTAGGAGTCCTATCAGGAGTGTTGAGTGGACCACTCTGTGTCCTTTCTGCTGGTGTAGGAGTCCTATCCAGGGGTATTGAGTGGACCACTCTGTGTCCTTTCTGCTGGTGTAGGAGTCCTATCCAGGGGTATTGAGTGGACCACTCTGTGTCCTTTCTGCTGGTGTAGGAGTCCTATCAGGAGTGTTGAGTGGACCACTCTGTGTCCTTTCTGCTGGTGTAGGAGTCCTATCCAGGGGTATTGAGTGGACCACTCTGTGTCCTTTCTGCTGGTGTAGGAGTCCTATCAGGAGTGTTGAGTGGACCACTCTGTGTCCTTTCTGCTGGTGTAGGAGTCCTATCCAGGGGTATTGAGTGGACCACTCTGTGTCCTTTCTGCTGGTGTAGGAGTCCTATCCAGGGGTATTGAGTGGACCACTCTGTGTCCTTTCTGCTGGTGTAGGAGTCCTATCAGGAGTGTTGAGTGGACCACTCTGTGTCCTTTCTGCTGGTGTAGGAGTCCTATCCAGGGGTATTGAGTGGACCACTCTGTGTCCTTTCTGCTGGTGTAGGAGTCCTATCAGGAGTGTTGAGTGGACCACCCTGTGTCCTTTCTGCTGGTGTAGGAGTCCTATCAGGAGTGTTGAGTGGACCACTCTGTGTCCTTTCTGCTGGTGTAGGAGTCCTATCCAGGGGTATTGAGTGGACCACTCTGTGTCCTTTCTGCTGGTGTAGGAGTCCTATCAGGAGTGTTGAGTGGACCACTCTGTGTCCTTTCTGCTGGTGTAGGAGTCCTATCAGGAGTGTTGAGTGGACCACTCTGTGTCCTTTCTGCTGGTGTAGGGGTCGTATCAGGGGTATTGAGTGGACCACTCTGTGTCCTTTCTGCTGGTGTAGGAGTCCTATCCAGGGGTATTGAGTGGACCACTCTGTGTCCTTTCTGCTGGTGTAGGAGTCCTATCCAGGGGTATTGAGTGGACCACTCTGTGTCCTTTCTGCTGGTGTAGGAGTCCTATCAGGAGTGTTGAGTGGACCACTCTCTGTGTCCTTTCTGCTGGTGTAGGAGTCCTATCCAGGGGTATTGAGTGGACCACTCTGTGTCCTTTCTGCTGGTGTAGGAGTCCTATCAGGAGTGTTGAGTGGACCACCCTGTGTCCTTTCTGCTGGTGTAGGAGTCCTATCAGGAGTGTTGAGTGGACCACTCTGTGTCCTTTCTGCTGGTGTAGGAGTCCTATCCAGGGGTATTGAGTGGACCACTCTGTGTCCTTTCTGCTGGTGTAGGAGTCCTATCAGGAGTGTTGAGTGGACCACTCTGTGTCCTTTCTGCTGGTGTAGGAGTCCTATCAGGAGTGTTGAGTGGACCACTCTGTGTCCTTTCTGCTGGTGGTAGGGGTCGTATCCAGGGGTATTGAGTGGACCACTCTGTGTCCTTTCTGCTGGTGTAGGAGTCCTATCCAGGGGTATTGAGTGGACCACTCTGTGTCCTTTCTGCTGGTGTAGGAGTCCTATCAGGAGTGTTGAGTGGACCACTCTGTGTCCTTTCTGCTGGTGTAGGAGTCCTATCCAGGGGTATTGAGTGGACCACTCTGTGTCCTTTCTGCTGGTGTAGGAGTCCTATCAGGAGTGTTGAGTGGACCACTCTGTGTCCTTTCTGCTGGTGTAGGAGTCCTATCCAGGGGTATTGAGTGGACCACTCTGTGTCCTTTCTGCTGGTGTAGGAGTCCTATCCAGGGGTATTGAGTGGACCACTCTGTGTCCTTTCTGCTGGTGTAGGAGTCCTATCAGGAGTGTTGAGTGGACCACTCTGTGTCCTTTCTGCTGGTGTAGGAGTCCTATCCAGGGGTATTGAGTGGACCACTCTGTGTCCTTTCTGCTGGTGTAGGAGTCCTATCAGGAGTGTTGAGTGGACCACCCTGTGTCCTTTCTGCTGGTGTAGGAGTCCTATCAGGAGTGTTGAGTGGACCACTCTGTGTCCTTTCTGCTGGTGTAGGAGTCCTATCCAGGGGTATTGAGTGAGGGACCACTCTGTGTCCTTTCTGCTGGTGTAGGAGTCCTATCAGGAGTGTTGAGTGGACCACTCTGTGTCCTTTCTGCTGGTGTAGGAGTCCTATCCAGGGGTATTGAGTGGACCACTCTGTGTCCTTTCTGCTGGTGTAGGAGTCCTATCAGGAGTGTTGAGTGGACCACCCTGTGTCCTTTCTGCTGGTGTAGGAGTCCTATCAGGAGTGTTGAGTGGACCACTCTGTGTCCTTTCTGCTGGTGTAGGAGTCCTATCCAGGGGTATTGAGTGGACCACTCTGTGTCCTTTCTGCTGGTGTAGGAGTCCTATCAGGAGTGTTGAGTGGACCACTCTGTGTCCTTTCTGCTGGTGTAGGAGTCCTATCAGGGGTGTTGAGTGGACCACTCTGTGTCCTTTCTGCTGGTGTAGGGGTCGTATCCAGGGGTATTGAGTGGACCACTCTGTGTCCTTTCTGCTGGTGTAGGAGTCCTATCCAGGGGTATTGAGTGGACCACTCTGTGTCCTTTCTGCTGGTGTAGGAGTCCTATCAGGAGTGTTGAGTGGACCACTCTGTGTCCTTTCTGCTGGGTGTAGGAGTCCTATCCAGGGGTATTGAGTGGACCACTCTGTGTCCTTTCTGCTGGTGTAGGAGTCCTATCAGGAGTGTTTGAGTGGACCACTCTGTGTCCTTTCTGCTGGTGTAGGAGTCCTATCCAGGGGTATTGAGTGGACCACTCTGTGTCCTTTCTGCTGGTGTAGGAGTCCTATCCAGGGGTATTGAGTGGACCACTCTGTGTCCCTTTCTGCTGGTGTAGGAGTCCTATCAGGAGTGTTGAGTGGACCACTCTGTGTCCTTTCTGCTGGTGTAGGGAGTCCTATCCAGGGGTATTGAGTGGACCACTCTGTGTCCTTTCTGCTGGTGTAGGAGTCCTATCAGGAGTGTTGAGTGGACCACCCTGTGTCCTTTCTGCTGGTGTAGGAGTCCTATCAGGAGTGTTGAGTGGACCACCCTGTGTCCTTTCTGCTGGTGTAGGAGTCCTATCCAGGGGTATTGAGTGGACCACTCTGTGTCCTTTCTGCTGGTGTAGGAGTCCTATCAGGGGTGTTGAGTGGACCACTCTGTGTCCTTTCTGCTGGTGTAGGAGTCCTATCAGGAGTGTTGAGTGGACCACTCTGTGTCCTTTCTGCTGGTGTAGGAGTCCTATCAGGAGTGTTGAGTGGACCACTCTGTGTCCTTTCTGCTGGTGTAGGAGTCCTATCAGGAGTGTTGAGTGGACCACCACTCTGTGTCCCTATCAGGCTTGAGTGGACCACTCTGTGTCCCTGCTCAGGAGTATTGAGTGGACCACTCTGTGTCCTTTTTGCTGGTGTAGGAGTCCTGCCCAGGGGTATTTACTGGACAGCCTGTGTCCTTTCTGCTGGTGTCGGAGTCCTACCCAGGGGTATTTACTGGACCACTCTGTGTCCTTTCTGCTGGTGTAGGAGTCCTGCCCAGGGGTATTTAGTGGACCACTCTGTGTCCTTTCTGCTGGTGTCAGAGTCCTACCCAGGGGTATTTGGTGGACCACCCTGAGTCCTTTCTGCTGATGTAGGAGTCCTGCCCAGTGGTATTGAGGGACCCACTGCTTGCCAGAGTGGCCTTTCCTTAGATGACCTCTACTGTAAGACTGTAGCAAAAAAAAAGTACATCTATCTGAGGTGCATCAACTGGTGCAGGGGTGTGTGTGTGTGTGTGTGTGTGTGTGTGTGTGTGTTGAAAAACAATCTCTCTTTCTGTATCACCCCACGCTCCACTTCACCCTGTCTGCAGTTCCTCCCCCAGTCCCTTGTTTTTTGTCACTCTAAAGAAAAAAAAAAAAAATTTCATTGCGTCTGAAATTTTGGCAACATACAGATTAACACAATTCATTTCAGGTGTATGATACAAGGGCATTAAAAGGGGTAGGAAAGAAGATGTGTGTGTGTGTGTGTCAACTGTAAAGTTGCATTGCTGAAGGGACTGGGGTTGTTTGATGTCCCTGCTTGGAATGACTTGCTCCACCCTTAGATTGCCAGGTCAGGATGAACACCTTTGACCTGAGCACCACTTCACCACCTGACTTCTCATCTTGCCATACTGCTTCTGCACTTTCACCTCAACTACTGAACTAGCTTCCAGTGCAAAAGAGCATGGGGCAGTCTCATTTTCCTGACTGGAATGCTGCTGTCTTCTCATTGGCATGTTTGTCTGCCTGTCTCCCCCCCCCCCCCCCCCCCCCCCCCATCCTCTGTCTCTCTGTTTCTCCATTCTTTCAACCCTTTGTCTCTCCCTCTTGCTCTCTCTCTCTTCTTTTGCTCTGTCCATCCCTTTCTCTTCTCTGTGTCTCTGTCTGTCCCCCCCTCCTCCTCCCTTGCTCTTCCCTCACCCCTCCCTCTCTTTCCCTGCCTCTTTGCCTTTCTCTCTGTGTCTTCCCTACTCAAAGCCTCTCTCTTTCTCTCTGTCTCTCACCCTCTCTGTCTGTGTCTCCCTGTCCCTGTCTGTCTGCGTCCCTGTCTTTCCATATCTGTCTGTTTCTCTGTCTCTCTCTCTCTCTCTCTCTTCCCCTCTCCCTCTCTGTAGCTCCCCCCCCCTAAACATTTTGACCTTAGCCAAAAGGCTGAAAATCAGATCATAGCCCACCACCATGGATAAAAAAATCAACTGAGATCATTTTTCGCTCTTGAACAAATGAGCAAAACCAGTCAGAATGCAACAGGTACTCTATGTTTGATTCTCCCATCAACTTTAACAATAAATCTAGATAAAAGGCAAACCTTCCTGAAGCCCCAGTTCGCTGTGCCAGTACATTGTCACTGGTTTTTGTTTTTGCTAGGACTGATTCTGAAGCTGGTTGTTGAGTGACTGACGGTACAGGATGGTCAGTGTTGGGACCGGTGTGTAAAGGGTCCTTTCACGATCACTGTTTTCACCAGGATTCTGTGATGGAATGCTCGGCAGCAGAGCTCACTTTGGTGTCGTGGGCTTCTGTAGCATATGAATGAGTCAGGCTTTGAGACAGGCTAATGTTCAGGTGGTTAGAAAGGTCATAACTGAAAGATGCCACTGTGGGGCCGATGTTGAGTGGAGAAATGTTGCTGTTGGTGAAGACAGGTAGTGTTCTGGTGTTCAGTGTACTTTGTGATCAGTGTCTGTGTCTGCTTGTGTGAGGACAGAAAATTATCACATGATGTTCTTGTAGTAGAGTTTATTTTGCCTCTCAGACAAATGAATAAGACTTTATGACTTTTTAAAAATTTTGCTAACTCATGTAGAAACAAAGTAGTTTTATTACTTTTTTCTTTTTGCTAACTCATGTATGGGAGAAATGTTGACAGGCACAGTCATACTCTATCTCGTAAGTTTCTCCCCAACATGATTTTACAGTGTAAAAAGTTTTGCAAAGGTTGGAGGATATGATCCATGCACACAGAGGACACAATGTTCACAGGAATGCACGCATGCCTGCACATATACACATGCACACATGCATGTGCACACACACACATACATACACATGCACGCACATACAGGTGTGCACACTTATGTATGCACATACACAGCTTTTTTGTGCATCTATAAACAATTTCTCAAGTATAGCAGAAAACGGAAAAGGAAAATCGTAAACAAAAACCTAAAAAGAACCATTACAACCAGTGTTACAGAAGTTAACCGTACCTAAAAAAGAATCATTACAACTAGTGTTACTGAAGTTAACCGTGATGGATGATAGGCAAAGCTAACCCTTATGTTTTTCTTCTAACATGGCTGTAAAATGCTGCGTAACTCTCAGGACGATGCCTTGGCTAAAGTGAGTTGTTTGCACTTTGCCTGCATCTTTTTCCTCTCTTCTTTTCTTTTCTCTCATACTTGGTGTTGTTCAGTGGTGTGTTTGCTCAGGTTTTGTACAGCATCCTTGTGATCTTGATGTCGGGTGTGAAAGCTTGGGGAAGCATTCACATAACTATCTGTTTGCACTGGTCCAGCTGCACTTCAGGTCATGATTGGTGTCCAGCAGTCTGGTCGCATGAAACTGTAACAACATCAATAGTTGTTGTTTTGACATGGGAGTTGGCGGCTAAAGGTTTGCCATGAAGGACTCCTTTCTTTACTGGATTAGAGTTGGCTTCTACATGACCACCACCTTTTAAGTGATGTCAGTCTGTGGGTTGGCCAACGCTGTGTGAAAGGCACGGCCAGCACCTGCATGGGGGGGTCATGGAATGAGAATGTGGTCCAGACACAGGAGGATACTCCCTGGAATAGATGACGTCTTCCTGAACTGGGGAAGCTGTAGATGGTACAACTTACCTCTGATCTGGCAGAAGAGGATTGAGATGACTCTGACTTTTCCATGTGGGTGGGTGTGGGTGTGTGTGTTCAGTTACTGAAATCCATTTTAATCCTGTTTGGGTGTAATGCACTACCACACACAACACATACGCAGTCAAACCTGCGCACACTCAGACACACATGTACATGTACACACACACACGCATGCACATGCACATGCATGCACACACACTTAAACACTCACACACATGCATATGCATATAAGATAATGCATCTTGCACCACACAAGTTAGTTTTTTTGTGTGTTTCTAATCATATATGATGTGCCTCATAGACAATTATGTTCATGTTATTTGATCATCAGGAAGAGGAAAGACCCAATAAGACATGGTTATGGTAACAAAGAGTGTACTGATTACATTAGTCCCGACCATTGGCAAGCACACTCACAAGGAGAAAGAGAGTGGTGTCAGCTTGTTGATTATTAAGTAATAGTTACTTACTTTCCACTTCATCTTATGTGCGTTGGGAATGTATATCACTTCATGTGTGTGTGTCTATGGTTGTCAGGATTACTTCACTGCTTTCTGTTCCTATTCCATGTTCGTTGCAGGAAATAACTGAAAACCATTTCAGTGCACATATCGACTGGCATTTTCTGATCATTGGAGAGCAATGCAGTTTTATTGTATTCTTATATTGTTTAGTAAAGTGCAAAATTGATAGATGGCAGCCGACAGTAAGCAACTTTAAAGGTTGGCAACTTTTGCATGACTATGACAACAGTTGCATTGTGCTTGTAACTTTTGCATTTTTGCCAGCTGTAGTGGTAAGGTTTCCCCTGTGTCTGGCATCATACATACGGCACTTTTGGTCTCTGTGCCTTGTCATTATTGTTGATGTGGTTATGTGACAGTGGCATGAGCTGATAAGGCAGACGGGTCTCTTTACTGATTTGGTGTGTTTTATAGGTCCGACTCTAGCTACAGCTGAAAAACTCACAACACAAATCATCCTGATATTAGCCTGTGCTGATCATGATGTGTGAGGGCTGCTTGGTGATACTTTAAGTTAAACCTCGCCAATTATTACAAGCTTTACCAGGAATTGAACGCCTTTTAAGTTTGACTTCACAGGTATGGACACTGCTCATTCAGTCACTGTACAGTCACTGTCTCTGTTACTTTAGAGATCATCTTTAGACTCTGCAGTGAAGGGAAGTACATTTTAAAATTTGAACTTCTTATGAGTTTATCTTGAACCAGGTGTGGTATCACTGTGAAAAAGTGAGTCAGGTGAGTGTACAGTATGATCACCCGGGGGTTGGTCAGGTCTGGCATTTATGCATTGTTTGTTCCAGTTCTAACACACATCTTTAGATTTTGGCTTATTCAGCAAGCACTGGTATTGATTAACACAAGCAATTTTTTTTTTTACCCCGAAACTTCGTCTTAAGAGAGCAACATTCAGGGTTGTTCATGAGAGGGAGAGAGAGAGACAGAGAGAGAGAGTGAACGGCCACGCAGAAAGGATGAAGGTCTCATACAGCAAAATATCAGCCGCAGCTAATGTCAAGGTGTGTTGGACCCAAAGTGCTGATACACTGGATACTGACTACTGAGTACTATGGTAGTGCCTAGCCAACTCTGCAGCTGTTATGCCCAGGCGTATGCAGGGCTAGCATTGCGAGAATGGCATAGAAACTATGTGGTTTATCACTTGGCGCATGGCTCTTGTGTCAGGCAAATATGCACTGAATCACTTTGTCACCACAACACACATCTTGATGTTGAAATTTGGGCTAGATGAGGAAATCCTGTGATTTGTAGTCACAGTCATGACACGAGACACAAGAAAGCAGTGGGGAGAGAGGAAGATGGGGATGAAGGTGTTACATTTGGGCTGCTTTCCCCATACTGTTACCATTCCACAATTCCACACTTCGAAAGAAACATTTTCTGTATACGTATTATTATTTTTTTTGTCAGTCAAAATGGCTTTTTGTACAGATTTTACCATTTGGTTTCCATGGGTTGTTTTAATATGTGCAAGCACAAAATTTGGCCAGTTACACCTCCCTTTGCTGCTATGGGTTTTTTCATGCGTCGTGCAGATTTTTTTCAAGGAACACTTCCCTTTTTGCCTTGTCTTTTTTTTTTTTCTGACATGCAGTAAGTGTGAGCTTCATGCGGGATCTCAGTTCATTATTTCACGTGAAAGAGCACCGTTTAGTATGCAGTGGAGAAGGGTAGGAGAGAGAAAAGGAAAGAGCCTAAAGCCAAGGCTTGAACCAGAGCCTGTGCTTGTTTCATGTATGAGGTTAGTGTGGCATCTCTGCTAAGGCCACCTTTCAACTTGTTTCTGCACACTGCAGCAGTTACTGCCAAACAGTGACCTGGAACTAGATTTTGTTTGTGCTTTTGTTTTATTCCACGTGTCTGCCATTGATGTGAATCTGACCTTGAATGCTTCTGACAAAGTGAGTCACAAAGCGTTTTTCTCAGGATCCATAATGCTAAAGGAAACCTGGGGAAGTCTTGGATTTCACAGAAGCTGTTAGCAGTGACTGGACAGTCAGGGGAAGCCCAGGAAAAGTCAGGACATTTGCAAAGTACTGTTGCAGAATGAGGTGTTTAAAAAAAAAAAAAAAAAAAAAAAGAGTGTGAACAGGTCTCTAGGATTATGATCGGGCTAAAAACCGCTTCATTTTACTTCAAACCATAAGACATACCAAAAAATGGCAGAAACTAGGCAGACATGAGAGACTGTGTGTTTCTGACAAGCAACCATCTATACAATCCTTTGTTTTGAAAACATTGTGATCCCAAGACCTTTGCATCAAGGCGACAGTGTTTTATCCACACAGCTGACCGGGTCCCATGTTGTAATTTAAAAACAAGTGCTGTTGAAAATGGTGGAACTGAACACCAAACTGCTGTTGAAGTTGAACGCAAAGAGGGAAACGCCCGCAGGTCAAAGAAAAATGTTCCAGTTGTCAGGATGCCACTTTTCAGGCTCAGGCCAGAAATGTGCTTTAAAAAAACACTCTGGCAGTCACTATGTAAGCCTTGTGAATTTTTTTTTAATATTTGATTTGGGAATGAGAAACATCCTCTCCTCCCCCCCCCCCCCCCCCCCCCCCCCTCCCTTTTTACTACCCACCACCTCCCTTTCACATTTCAGGCTCAGATGATGCCACTTTTCAAGCTCAGACCATATTTAAAATCCAGCCCGTAAAAAAAGATCTGAAAATCCGATTCTGAGTTGAGTCGCTAATAGCTGGTAAACTTTCAATCCTTTCGAGAGCCCAGTTTTTTTCTCAGCTAGCAAGCAGAGATCTTTTGACAACCCTGTTCTGATTAGTGTAAACCTGGTTTTGTTATCAACAGGAATGTCTCTCCATTTGTTATTTCCACTGTGTGCTCTGTAGTTTAAATATATCAACCGGTTAGGACAATGACAATGTAGAGAAATTTATTGAGTGAGACTCAAGATAATTCAACACGTGTTTGAAGTGTGGAAAACAAGGGAACACGGTCTTGGCTTCATTAGTGGAACAATCCAGGGATGAGGAACAATCTGGATTTAAAATGAACACTGCTGCACACTTTGTTGTCCGTTTGAAGCGCCTCCCATCCTCAGCTACTGCCACTACCACCACATTCACTGATGTTTTACAGGTTTTGAGGCACTTGAGTATGTCCCTGGTGTATGATATCCTTTTTCTCCCCTCCCCCCAAGTTGCTTATGTTGCAAACGTTTTTCAATACTTGAAGGGGTTCCTGGAGTGTGGTGCTTTTTTTTTGGAGATAGCTGATGTTGAAAACATGTTGGGGCACTTGAAGAGGACCCCCTGATGTTTAAGATCATTTTTTTTTTTTAAGATTGCTGATGTTGCAAACAGTTCAGGGTGCTTTAGAGAGGTTGCTGATGTTCAAACATTTCAGGGTGCTTTAAAGAGGTTGCTGATGTTGCAAACAATTCAGGGTGCTTTAAAGAGGTTGCTGATGTTCAAACATTTCAGGGTGCTTTAAAGAGGTCCCTTGTGTATGATATCATTTTTTTTTTTTTTTTTAGGTTGCTGGTATTGTATAATGTGGTAGTACTTGACGGGCCTTTGCTGTGTGATGCCATTTGTGATTTAAGACTGTTGATGTTGCTTATGAGTATTTGAAGAGGTCCCTGATGTGTAGCTTTTGCAGCCTGTTGTCTTGGGGAGTGGATTACACACCTATTCACTTTTGATCATTTCATTGATGTGTGACAGACTTCAGTCAGTCCTGTTGTGTCTTGCCTGTAGTGTACTTCGTCACCAGTGCTGTGGGCAGATGTTTCTTCTCCATTGCTTTCTGTTTCTCCAGTGTTTTGGGTCAGTGGGTAGAATTGTCTGCTCTCCGGTACTCCCCTTTGTCTCCTGTTAGATGGGTCTTTTTTCTGTAGTACCTTTTTTTTGTCCTGTTTTCATTTTGTTTGTTACTTTTTCCTTTATTGGCTCTTTCTGTGACTTTTGTACTTTGATGTCTCCATGGGTGTTTTGGAGAGGTTTTTTTAATTAAAGAAAAAAACTGATTCAGTGAAAATACAATAGCATCAACTTTTATTTCAAAGTGAAAAGAGGAAACAAGGACCTAGTTCTTTTCGGTGATCATGAAGAGCTTAGTTGCATGCCCCAGAGGTTTTATGCATGGATGACTTCCTTGTGACTGATTTAACATTAGACTTTAGAGGTGTTTTCCTCAACACACTTTGTACGTTTGATTTAGGATGTTAGTTACCTGGGACTTGCCTTTCAGTTTTACCACCAGCACTTTCTATCACTTCTCTGTTTGCATGAGTACAAAGCGCACTGATGATCTTTGACTTTTTTTTTTTTTTTTGGTATGACTAGCATAATGTAAATAAAAGTAAATGCATGTTCTGTGCTCTTTTGGCTGATGTCTTTCTGGTAGATGCGTTTTGGGTCATGTTTATTGAACAGTTTGAAACAATGATTGATAGTGTTTTAGTACCATAATGACTCTTTGGTAACCAGTGCTTGTGTCCTCAGTCATGTTTATCAAAGGGTGTGGACAGTGGTGGATAAAGTTTGATTGCCACAGTGAGGTATTGGCAATAGATGTGTGTGAGCAGTGAAGGCAGCAGTGGATAGGGCTTTATCCCCATTATGACCAACGGGCAATGTTTGTATATCCCATTCCCCATTGACCAACGGGCAATGTTTGTACTCCCATTATGACCAACGGGCGATGTTTGTATTCCCATTATGACTGACATGGGTAATGTTTGTATTCCTATTACGACCAACGGGCAATGTTTGTATTCCCATTATGACCAGCGGGCAATGTTTGTATTCCCATTATGACCAACGGGCAATGTTTGTATTCCCATTATGACAACGGGCAATGTTTGTATTCCCATTGTTTGACCAACGGGCAATGTGTCAGATATATGAAAAATAATTTAAACCCCCATTACGTTAGTTTTAAAACTAGCATACTGTATTCCCATTGTGACCAACGGGCAATGTTTGTATTCCCATTATGACAAAGGGCAATGTTTGTATTCCCCATTATGACCAACGGGCAATGTTTGTATTCCCATTATGACCAACGGGCAATGTTTGTTTACTGTCATGTTTATTAACCAATCAAGGGTGGTTAAATGTTTGTGTTTGAGACAGCTTTTATCAAGCAGTTTAACGCTGGACAGTGTTTATTCTGATTATGAATAGCAGATGATATTCATGTTTGGGGATATGCTTATTGATCACTCAAGGCAATGGTGGGCATTGTTTACCTCTCATTAAGACCAGCTGGTAAGGTGTGGTTAGGGTCACATGTATTGAGCCCTGAAGATGATGGTGGATGGTTGTATTTCCCATGTAAAGACAAGACAGCAGCACTGAACTGCATTGCACTGCATTGCATAACATTTAGTCATGTCATAACATTTAGTCATGTCGTAACATTTAGTCATGTCAGATTTGCCTGGGAAACTTGGATTGCTATCCTTTACAAAGACTCCCACTGGATTTGCATGTACATTGGCTGGTTCAATGTTTCTCTGTTGAGGGGAAGGGTAGCTGTTCCCTTTCTGAACTTATTTTGCCTGCTAAACACACAAGCACCTGTGAAAGAAAATTAATGATTTGCAAACATATTATTGAAGCCATTCAAAACAAACAAAAACAAAAAAAAAAAAAGGAAGAAAGAAAGAAAAACACACACACACACAAAAATGCAGTCACCAGCGAAGTTTTTTCTCATGCAAAGTTACATGCAATAATTAGTTTATTTTTATACTGCGGCATGTCATTTTTTTTTTCATTCTTGCTGCACATTGAGAGGACAAAATGCTCCTTCCATTATGATAGTGGTGTGCTGATTAAAGTATCTAGATCTGTGTCTCTCACATCAGATTGTCAGTTGTTGGATTCCACATAGTGTGGAGAACATGGGCTTTTTCTTGTCTGTAAAGCAGATTGTGTATAGTGTGATGGTGGTGATCGTGGGAGATGACCGGTGTTTTATTTTGTTCAGGCGGAAGCTGACCTGAGGTCGGCCCAGGCAGAGTTTGACCGACAGTCAGAGATCACCAAGATTCTCCTGGAAGGAATCAACAGCACACATGTGAGTGTTGGGCCACACCTGACCTCCTTGCTGGTCAGAATCACCGTAAAGTGAGGGTCTGCCTCCACATGTGAGTGTTGGGCCACACCTGACCTCCTTGCTGGTCAGAATCCCTGTGAAGTGAGGGTCTGCCTCCTGTGATTAAGACAGGTGGATAGTTTGTGTGTCCTAGGATCTCCAGTGACTGTTGTTACTGAATGAAATATATGTTTGCTCAACTAGGTGTGGGCTAATGACTGTGTCTCTTTGTACCTTAATGTCACTAGATGATCCACACTCGGATTCACACATATCATAGGATTACTTTCAGATGATTGTTTTACAAATGAGAAACAAATATTCATGCCCAGCAAAGACTGCACATCGTTATTTGACTGAAATTCGTTCTTTGTTGCTTGCCTACACAGTTGTCAGGTACATGATAGGTGACATTTGTGCATATGTGATGTTTTTAATCCCATGGTTAAGGTAGCCACATTGTGTCATCAGGGATGATGTCTAAATACCAAACCAGAGTGCATGTAGTTTACGTCCATGTCATCCACCTGACCGGCACTTGTTGGCCTCCTTTTCTGCAAAAGCTGGAATGGGATTACACCTGCTGACAAGATTCCTGTATGCCTGCAGTCCCACACAGGACCTGGGTGTTGAAGTCTCATACCTCATAGGGTAGACAGAGGGGGCTGTAGTCTGCATAGGAGTCCACTCTGAAAAGACAATCCCTTCCAGCCTGGCTGTCTGGAATGGCACCTTGGAACAAGAGTCTGACACCTGGCTCAGTACGCCTGCCATGCCCTGCCTGGCTGAAAGCAAGATTTCGTTGCCCTTGCTGATCTTTGAACTGTTTTGAATTGGCTGTCAAATCCAGTGTAGTCTTCCTCAGTGCTAGATTTCACATATTTATTTCTAAATACCTTGGACTTTGATTAGTACATCTGTTCTGAAAGAATCTATTTCTTGTTTGTGAATAGAGAGTGCAAATTTTGGTCAAATATCGCACATCTATAGACAGGCCAGCAATAAATGTATTTCCATCAGAAGAGAACATTTCATTGGTTACTTCCTTTTTTTTGAGAATGCAAACTGTTGTCGTGTTTCCCTAAATTTTGTTGAGTGACACTTTTTTTTCTCAGTAGGAATCTGGGATGGTCAGGTTGTGTGCAGTTCAGCTCTCTTGGCTCATGTAAAAGATTATACTATGAAGAGCAGACACAAAGAGGTTTGAGATCATGTAACCAGATGATTTTGGTAGGTAAACTTAAAAGTTCGTCCAAAGAGGAACAGATTCACAGAGTAAATGTTTGCCATTTTTAGCAGTTCTGCTGTTAACGGCAGTTGTGACGGCAAAGTTGCCATGGGACTGCTATCCTTTGGTGAATTCATTTATTTATTTATATATTCATTTATTTTAAGTATCAGGCCCAGTTTTGTACTTGCCTTTTCTGATGATATCTCCTGTTCAGGGGTATTTAGCATCAGGAAGTCTGTGTCAAGATGTCAGAAAGACACAGAACAGAAGCTCAGTAAGAGGATTAAAAGAAGGTGGAGTTTTTTGTTTGAAACGATTGCGACAGAAAAAAAGTAGCTGAGCTGTTTGTGTCTGATGAAGCCCTGTGTGATGAGTGTGTGTGTGTGTGTGTGTGTGTGTGTGTGTAGGCATGGGTGTGAGTTTGAGTATGTATGCTGGTGGTTACTTATACAAAAGTGCAAATGCCTGAGATGAAGATGATGCAATGTGTGCATCACTTTTTGTAAAAAGAATAACAGATTGTGTGTTATCTGTGTATGTCTGTTTAAATGTACAGCTGCCTGTCTGTGTGTCTTTATGCACAGGCCCATCACCTGCGTTGTCTGAATGACTTCATTGAAGCCCAGGTCAAGTTCTACGCACAGTGCCAGCAGTACATGAATGACTTGCAGAGACAGCTGGGGAGGTAGGATATCAAGGGTCAAACAGCTAGCATGGCTTATCCTGTTGTAAGGGATGCCACTGTTCTTTTCAGCTGTTCTCTCCTGATGTATTTCCAGTGGGAAAATGTTGTGTATTCCTTGCACCATCACAGTCCTGTCCCTCCATTCCCAACCACATCGCTAACAGCGGCAACAGGTATGACTGTGGAAAGAGTGCTGAACAGCATGTGTACGTACGTACACACACACACACACACACACACACACACACACACACACACACACACACACATATGCATGCACGCACACACATACACACTTACACACACACACATATGCACACGCACACACACGCTTTCCCTCCCTTTGATAATCATCTTCCTCAGTTAATCTTTTTCCGTTTCATTTGGGAAGCCGGTTTTAAGTAATTATGTATGCATGGCATCAGATTTATCAGGTTGGTCATCATTTTTTTTTTCTTTGGATGTTTCAAATAGTTGGGGTTACTGTGTAATGCAGACTGTGTTGATTCTTATTCTTTGTTTTGTGCATGAGGTGGAATCACAGGTTTGTAGTATGTGCCCTGAGGGGCAGAATATGCTGTTGTGTGATGGATTTGGAAGACAACAGATAAAATACAGAAAGATGAGGAAGAATTTCAGTAGGGCACAAACATGATAAAGGCTATAGCTGTGCTTTGGCTATGGATCAGCGTGAGATAAAAACAAAAGCGCTGTGATCAGTCTTAAAATTCTGTGCTGTTTTCTGTTTGTTTACTAGTTTTATGTACATTTATTTTTGGGTTGTTGTTGTTTCCTTCTGCATTTTGATTTGAGTGTCGCACTACTGTCAGAAACTTTTGTTTTAATGTGCTTTTACTCTGTTCTGCTACTCCCATCCCTCCCCTCAAGTCTCATACAGTTGGGTGCTTGTGTTCAGCCTTAGACATACTATTGCAGTACTGGAAATATGTCATGTTTTCTTGTTTCATAATGGAGATAATATACAACAGTTGACGTTGTGTGTAAATGTGACGTACTTTCCAAAGTGCGTGATATTGGTAGTGGTGGTGTTTTTCACAGAGAAGCGAGTTTTTGAAAAACTATTTTGTTTGGAACAGTGATGAAAGCTAAATCCATCCTTAAACTCAACCCTTCCTCTTCTTCTTCCCCTCGGCACTTCATGTAATCGACCATTGCAGTGCATTGCCTCTGTATCCCATGACCCCCTCGACCATTGCAGTGCATTGCTTCTGTATCCCATTACCCCTCTGTATCCCGTTACCCCTCGACCATTGCAGTGCATCGCCTCTGTATCCTATTACACCTCTGTATCCCGTGACCCCTCGACCATTGCAGTGCATTGTCTGTGCATCCATTACCCCTACCCCCGACCATTGCAGTGCATTGCCTCTGTATCCTATTACACTCTGTATCCTATTACACCTCTGTATCCCATGACCCCTCGACCATTGCAGTGCATTGCAGTATCATTACCTCTGTATCCCATACCCCTCGACCATTGCAGTGCATTGTCTCTGTATCCCATGACCCCTCAACCATTGTTGTGCATTATCTCTGTAACCCATGACCCCTCGACCATTGTAGTGCATTATCTCTGTATCCCATTGACCCTCGACCATTACAGTGCATTACCTCTGTATCCCATGACCCCTCAACCATTACAGTGCATTGTCTCTGTATCCCATTACCCTTCGACCATTGCAGTGCATTGTCTGTGTGTATCCCATGACCCTCGACCATATCAGTGGATTACCTCTGTATCCCCTACCCCTCCCCCAACTTCCACCCATCGTCATCTCTCTTCCCTTCTCTACCCCTACCCCCAATCTGTGAGTGCACTCCGAGATTGCACACTAGTTTCCTGACCTGTGTCTGGCTTGTTAACACTATTTCTGTTCTTTTTCGGTATGCGTGTGTGCATGCATGCATGCGTGTGTGTGTGTGTGTGTGTGTGTGTGTGTGTGTGTGTGTGTGTGTGTGCACATAGGCGTTTGTGCATGCGCGTGTGTTTGTATGTGTTCTCCATCCATGCTCTCTCAGTAGCGCTGCTCAGTATTACTTATTCAAAGCCTCCTTACACAACCACACTCAGGTCTGTTCTGTCACAGTTCCAGCACCAACAGTCTGCAGGGAGCTTTAGATCTCATGTGATGAGGCAACCTAGCAGAAGAGATAACAAACTGCAGCCGAGTTCCCCCCAGCTGTAGAGTCCAGTGATGCCTGTGGGATCCAACATACTCAGACCAGCACCCACTAAACCTGCTGAAGACCACAAGGATGATGAAGTCCTGGGGCCAGCATGATGAGTGAGCACCACCCACTCCAGAGGGAGACTGCCAATGCATCTGTCCATTGAAACTCTGTCATGAACATGCCAGCTCAGAAAGCCTTTGGCACAAGAACCCACAACAGGCATTGCTGACTCATCTGCTTTGTCACTGCTTCATTGTACTGATGGTGCTGTGTGTGATCGTCCATCCAGTCAATGAGGACCACTTCAGTCGTCTTGGGATTGAGAGAGACGAGATTATTTTGGATACGCAAGTGGCTGATCAAGACGATGCGTGCACATTATGTGTGGTGACAGCTTGGACACGGAATGTGGGAGGCTTCCTCTTGATCGTGGTCTTTCCTTGGCCATCTCTTATGTTGCGCTTCAGCTGTCCTTTCTTCGTATAAATTGACACCTTTGTTAATAGAGTAGCACCATCTAGCTTGATCCATAGCATTTTGTTCCCATGTGTCAGGTTGATGTTAAACACTTTCAGGGATGTTTTGAGAGTGGTTTTGAAGCATTTAAACTGACCTCTAAGGGAACGCACTCCTTGTTGCAGCTGACCATAGAAGAGCCTCTTGTGTAGCTGATGGTCGGGCATGCATGCTACGTGACCTGTCCATTGAAGCTGAGACAGCATCAGGATGGTGTGGATGCTCGGTAGGCCTGCTTGGTCAAGCACCTCTGTGTGTGGGATTTTGTCCTGCCATTTGATGTTTAACAGTGTTCTGAGGCAGGTTGTGTGGTAGTGATTCAGCTTCTTGACATGCTGTTGGTACACTGTCCACATGTCACATGCATGCATAGAGAGTGTGGAGAGTAGAACTGCTCTGTTCACCTTCAGCTTGGTCTCTAGACTGATGGCTCTTCCATTCCAAAAATTGATGAGCAGTCTGCGAAAGGTTACTCTTGCTTTTGCAATTGTGATGCTCACTTCATCGTCGATGGTGAGGTTCTGGGACAGTGTGCTGCCAAGGTTGGTGAATTTACTCACTGCAGCAAGTCTCACACCATTGCCTGTGATCTTTGGTTCAGTGTAGGGTCTTCCTGGCACAGGTTGATGCAGAACGTCTGTCTCCTTTGTATTTTTATAGTGAGACCTGAAGATGGCACAGGCTAAGGAAAGCTTGTCGATGCTGGACTGCATGTCAGTTTCTGAGCCAACATTGAGGGTGCAGTCATCAGCATACAGGAAGTCCCTGATGATGTCTGTCATAACCTTAGTTTTTGCCTTGAGCCTCTTGAGGTAAACAGTTGTTCATCTGTACTGAAGCTGATGTTGATGCCTACATGTCCTCTGAAGCTGTCAGTCCACGTTGCAGAGAACATGTTGCTGAACAGAGTGGTGCTGTAGTGCTTGGCTTAGCATATGCCACTAGAGCTTCTGTTCACACATATTTGTGTGTCCCTAACTCTCCACAAACAGAAAAGATGTAGCAGATGTCATTAGCGCTTCTGTTCACACATATTTGTGTGTCCCTGACTCTCCACAAACAAAAAATGTAGCAGCAAACATTTGATCCAGCAGTCTGCTGGACACGGTCAGCTTTATAACTGACGTTGAACAGCTTTGGAACAAATTTCAATTGATCACTTTCCACAGTGTATTTCACTGTTGTCAAAGTGAAAGCCTCAGTTTCAACATCTAGCTTTATCTCTCCTTTAGTTTAAAGCAGGTGCAGTGGAACAGAGTTGGCAATTTCTGGCGGCTCCATCTGATTTCATCAACCCTATTTCATGAAAACTTCTGAAAATTCTGAAGTGAGAATTTTTATATGTATGTATTTATTTTGTAAGTGCCTTCTGTCTGTGTAGTCACAGTGACATAACTATTACATTTCTGATTCAGGCCGTCTCATACACACTGCTACGTTTCTGATTCAGGCTCTCCCATACACAGTGCCACATTACACACTGCCACATTTCTGATTCAGGCTATCCCATACACATTACCACATTTCTGATTCAGGCTGTCCCATACACATTACCACATTTCTGATTCAGGCTGTCCCATACACATTACCACATTTCTGATTCAGGCTGTCCTATACACACTGCCACATTACACACTGCCACATTTCTAATTCAGGCTGTCCCATACACACTGCCATATTTCTAATTCAGGCAGTCCCTTACACACTGCCATATTTCTGATTCAGGCAGTCCCATACACACTGCCACCTTTGTAATTCAGGCTGTCCCATACACACTGTCGCATTTCAGATTCAGGCTGTCCCATACACATTGCCAATTTCTGATTCAGGCTGTCCCATACACATTGCTACATTTCTGATTCAGGCTGTCCCATACACACTGCCACGTTTGTAATTCAGGCTGTCCCATACACACTGCACATTTGTAATTCAGGCTGTCCCATACACACTGCCATATTTTTAATTCAGGCTGTCCCCAAACACACTGCCACATTTGTAATACAGGCTGTCCCATACACACTGCCACATTTGTAATTCAGGCTGTCCTATACACACTGCCACATTTCACACTGCCACATTTGAATTCAGGCTGTCCCATACACACTGCCACATTTCACAGTGCCACATTTTGAATTCAGGCTGTCCCATACACACTGCCACATTTCTGATTCAGGCTGTTCTGTACACCGTCATGCCCATATCGCCCCCTGCCTGCATGTGTTCCGCATCTTTTTTTTTTTGTTTGTTTGTTTTTCATCTGCCCACTCCCCATCCCCACCCTGCCTTCTGTCCCCCCCCCCCACCCCCACACCCCCCCCCCCCCCCCATCTCCACACTCACTCAGTCCCTAGTCTTCTTATCACCACTCCTGTTAGTTTTTCTCTGCATTCTGCCTCCTTGTCCCAGCTGTCCTCTGCCCCTCTTCCCTTGAATTTAACAACTTTATTCTGTCCTTCGCTTTGGCTTTTCTTGGCCCTCTTTCTTTCTAGCTTTTTTTTTTCTACTTCTGTTCCTTGGTTTAACGATCTGTCTTGTCTCTCACTTCTTCTGACCTTTTTTTTACTTGGACATTATGATAGGAAAAAAAAAAAAAACCTGCAAAAGTAAACCGAATCTTTGTTGAATTTTGATATCGGTAGCATTATTACTGTTCTTAGTGTGTGTGTGTGTGTGTGTGTGTGTGTGTGTGTGTGTGTGTGTGTGTGTGTTGTGTGCGCGTGTGTTTTGTTTTTGTTCTAGGAGCAGGGAATGAACTCCCAGATATATCAGTTAAACATGAAATGCCTTACTTTTTTCGCATTACCCGATACTTTATGGACAGTTTTGTGGAAAGGTTTTCTTTTTTTTTTTCTTTCTTTTTTTTTTTTTTTTTTTTTTTTTTTTTTTTTTTTTGAGAGGGGGGGGAGAAGATGGTGCTTGCTTATTAAACAGCATTGCAGATTGGCTCATATAGACTGAACATATTCTCTTGTGTGTTTTTTTTTTTTTCCAGCTCTCTGTCAACTTCAGAGTAAGACGGTTGATGTGGTGTTGTCTTTTTGTGGAAGGTTCTGTGCACAAGTGCTTTGTATTACGCATGTTGACTGGACTCTTTCCCTGCCAGGTGGCTGGAGAGTTGATATCCCTCGGTGCTGTATGCTTTAATGCTGTCACTTTCTTCAAAGGCCTGTAACTTCATCCCTTTTGGAGCATAGTTTCACTATTCTATCTCAGGCAAAGGCAAAAGAGAAAATTTTGAATCTCATTGCTCCACAAAGTAAAAATGTGTGGAGATCTTATACTCCTGTCTCCAAACATAAAGGGTATTCAACCTCCTGAAAAAAAAAACAACAATGAAACAAAAAAAAAAAAAAAAAAAAAAAAAACAAGCATATGGTAGCACACCAGAGAGTGTTCTGTAAACCGTGTTAGTGGAAACAAGAGTGAGAAGAAAGATGACTCCAAGCGTACGAAGAACAGTGTAGCTTGTGGTCTTGAGCAGATGAAAAAGACAGTTCTTTTGTTTATAGTGGGTGTCCAGGGATTCCGAAAATATGAATTTCCCCTGATTTCACAGGTAAGACAAGCCTGTTTGAACATCTCCAAGGTATCCTTTATGATGAGGGATAATGTTTTGTACTCATGGGAGATGAAGGGAGTAGCGGTTAAGGTGCCAAGGGCCAAGATGGTGCACCAGTGTCTGGAACTAATATTACTGATATAAAGCGGGCTTCAGCTGCACTCCACTGTGTCAGTGAGGTTCCAGTGAAACATGAGTAAGTCTGTGGCACTGTAGCAGAAGGAAAGCAGAAACAGGTGACAGTCCTTCCACCAAACTCATGCTGTTATTTTGCTCCCGTAAAAGTTCTTCAAGATCACTGGACTGCGGAAAGCTTTGGACCAGTGGTGGGTAACCCCCCTGCCGTGATGGAAAGATTTCGTTGCCATCTGTTTTGCTGCCAGAAAACCTAAAAACCGTTCGAACCCCTGGTATGAGGGGAGAGATTTGTTCTACCTCATGAACATGAATGCTGGACCCGATCTGACCTCAGGATTAAAAACAAAATGGTGCAGTTAAATGCCTCTTTTATGGAACAAGTGGTGCAGTTAAATGCTCTTTTATAGAACAAATGGTGCAGTTAAATGCCTCTTTTATAGAACAAGTGGTGCAGTTAAATATCTTTCCTATAAAACAAACGGTGCAGTTAATTGCCTCTTTTATAGAACAAGTGGTGCAGTTAAATGCCTCTTCTGTAGAACAAGTGGTGCATTTAAAAATGCCTCTTTTATAGAGCAAGTGGTGCAGTTAAATGCCTCTTTTACTAAAATTTTCAGTTCATGATTTTCAGGGGATGCTTCTTTGTTTGATTCAGGACAGTGGAATCTGTCATGAGTGTTCTTTTCAATTTGATGTGATGTGGGACACTGGAATGTGTTATGAGTGTTCTCTTCTTCGATTTGATGTGATGTGGGACACTGGAATGTGTATGAGTGTTCTTCTTCTTCGATTTGATGTGATGTGGGACACTGGTAATGATGTGTTCTTTTCTTCGATTTGATGTGATGTGGGACACTGGAATCTGTAATGAGTGTTCTCTTCTTCCAACCTCTGCCTGTTTTTAGTGGCATTGTTTGAATAGGAGCAGAAATAGACCATAGAGGCTGGAGTGTAGCTAATGCGTGTGGGGTGAGGAGTGGGGAATTCCCTGGCGCTGAAAGGGTTAAAGACCCATGACAGGATTCATGTTTAGTTGATAGCAAGAGTCAGAGCTTGGCATGGCCAGACACTGGACATGCCTAGCTGTGTTGGTCAGCTCCAGCAGAGTTTTCAGCCGCTAAGGTGACTGCTGGCTCAGCCTCAGTCCTGTCCATGCATGATTGTCCTCGGTGATAGTTTTCCTCTAAAAGTTGGAGAGCCGGTTGGGAGGGCTGGGGTGTGGAGGGCGGGAGGGGGGGTATTAGGAAAACCCTTCAGTATCAGTCAACTCTCTGGATTGTGTATGTATTGTAAGATCCCTCTCCATATAGCCCACTCTGTGTGGATAGACTGCTTCTCTGTGCTGGTATTATGTACGACAGATCCCCTTTCCTGTGGGTGCTCTTGAGTCTTATGTAAATAGATCCAGATCATGTGTATGATAGATCTGTCTGTAGTCAGTGTTTGTGTGTAGGGTAGCTCTCTGTATTTTCACTGCTGTTTGTGTGTTGTGGTAGTTCTCTGAATAGTATTCAAGTCCGATCCCTCTTTATGTTTCATAGATCCCGTTATAGTAAATGTGTTTAGAAATAGATCCCTCTGTGTATGATGAAACATCCTTCTGTTGAAAGATAGATTATAACTGTGATAGATCCTTCTACTGTTGAATGGTATGTGAGTGATAGATCTCTATGGGTTGCAGCTGTGTGACACATCCCTGTAATGTAAAATTGTGAGTGTGACAGATATTTTGTAAGCTTATGTGTGATGGATCTCTCTCACAAAATTAAGCATATGATAATCTGTATGATTATCTGTTTTATATGAAAAATCCATATGTTGTTAGATTATGTATAGAACGGATCCCTATATTGTATGCCTGTGTGTATGATAGACCTGTTATTGTAAGATTATGTGGATTATAGATCCCTTTTTTTAAGATGGTATGTATAACGGTTCTCTGTATTTAAAGTTTCTGTGTGTGATCTCTTTATGGTAGGATTGCGCACTTAACAGATCTATGTAATGTGAGATTGTGCGTGACAGATTCTTGTATTTGAAGATAGTAAGATATATCACTGTCTTGTAAGATTGATCTTGTAAGATCATAATTATGTATAACAGTCAAGGTCACAGTCTTGTAAAATTACTTATATAATAGATCTCCTGATGGAAATATTGTTTGTTTGATAGATCCATATTGTTAGAGTGTACAGATCATGTGTATGATAAATCTGTGAATTCTAAGCCCCAGGTTTGATAGATATATGTACCTTAAGATTGTATGTGCCATAGATCACTGTATCGTAAGATTGTGTGTATGACAGATTTTTGTATTTTTAGATTGTGCGTACGGTAGATTTGTGTATGTTAGGAGATTGTTTGATGATAGATCCCTCTGACTGTATGACAAATCATAGTTGTGTTTACAAGAACACATATGTGCTTCTTGGAGACCAGAACATAAACACATACATGTAAGTGTATACTTAGATGCATCCTTATGCTAACACTTGGAGTGGCCATGCACATGTGTAGACATGCATGCACATGCACATATGCAAAATAAACAAAAGCATACAATAACCATATGGACACACATGCATCCTTGCACTAACTCATATTTACACAGATGTATTCATGCACATGTATGTAGGCATACGTGCACATAGATACATCACACACACACACACACACACACACACACACACACACACACACACACACACACACACACACACACACACACACACACACACACACACACACACTGTGGGTATTTAGTGACTTTGCCTGAAACATACATTCTCCAGAATTTGATTTTGACTGTTGGTCTTCCCGCATTTTGATTTCAGCAGTTAAAATGATTTCTGTTGCTACAAATGCTTTCGTCTGTCATCACTTTCATCAGTCATACTTTCAACAACAGCATCTGCTTCAGTTGGGTGTTCAGCAGTTTGTTAAAATTACAAAAGCTGTGAGGATTTCAGCCTTTTGTTATGATTTCAGTGGGTGTTGTCGTATCAGCAGCAGGGAATAGTTTTAGCAGCTTGAAGATTTTGTTTCCTACAGTTGATGTCTGTAACAATGTGTTAGATTAAGTTAAGGCACGGCATTGGTATTGTATTGTTATTTAAGGCTTAATAGAAAAAAAAAAATCATGATAACCTGATGAAAACAAGTAATCTGCAGCCATTTGTTCTACACTGGTCAGTTCAGTTTCACTCCATAAACTCAGCAATCTGCGAAGTCTTCAGACCTCAGTATGCAAGGTTTTTAAGAAAATGATTTCAGTGTACGTAAAAGCATGTGCTAAATAACATGGCATGTGCTGAATAAGGAAGAAACCTGAGGGAGGGGGTGTGTAAACAAGGGGAATCTCAAGGACTAGACTTTGCTGATGCTGGACGTAGGCTTTGATTCAGTCAGGTTATGTCAGACCTGGATTTCCTGCACATGCCTTTACTGTTGAGAGCTTGTGGGACATTATTCCTCCACAGTCTGCACAAGAGTGCTTCACAGTTCATGGTCATGTTTTACTGTTGAGAGTTTGTGGGACATTGTTCCCCTGGAGTCTGCACAGGAGTGCTTCTCAGTTCATGGTCATGTTTTAGCTGAAGCAAATGAAGCAGCTGGTTCACCCAGAGAGGCAGTTTGTGACATCTGCAGGTCAGCAGAAACCACAACTTGTCCAGAGACATCCTCTTATTAGGATTGTAAAGGTTGTTAGATATTCTACAAATAAAGAAAAGGATGAATGAAACGAAAGAAGGGAAGTAGAAAAGAAGAATAAAAGAAAAGAAAGCAGTAATGTTTTTGACAAGGTAATCCTCTAAGTCTGGAAATCATGAGGTTTCTATCATCATTTTCATTAGGAAAATTGTGTTCCTCTTGAAGGGATCTCATTTATTCTGACCTTTATTAATTGCTTTGTGGTATTGAAACTTTTAACAAATGCAACAGAAATGTTTGATTCCTATGTCCATTCATAATCAGTAATGAGGTTCAGAAAATAACAACTGCCTGCATGCTGACTCCTGTCAGTTCTTATCAAGTTTCTTGACTTTGCTTTAAAGCTTTGAAAAATCTCCAGTTTTGTTATCATCTTCTCAGTGGCCAGTAAAAGAATCTAACTGCATGACTGGTTTATTTATTGATTCTTTTCAATTGGTTACAACATAGAGAGCCAGTATGTAAGAAAACTTTTGAAAGACACCACTTTACATTCATCAAACACCAATCCAGCTACAACAAAGATATTAGATCATTTTACTGTGTCCTTTGGCGATCATTAAAAGGTCAAAACTCAAAAAAAAAAAAAATAAATAATAAATAAATAAATCAAGGAATAGTCAGGCATTTGTGTTTTAATGATGAGATTTTCAAGTCCAGTTTTTTTATCTGCAAAACTTATGATATCCATGTTATCTGCTGTGCCTTTTCAAGTTTGAAATGTTAAGGTCAAAATTTGTAAGTTTGAAACCTGCTGTTAAATCATCATGAAGTTGACTACGTGCAGCATTCAGATAACTTGATATTTTCTACACTGCTGCTTTTCTAGTGTGTGGTATCTGTGTAATGCATAGGGAGCCGCTGTGTAGGGGCTGCACTCCTGTGTGTGACTCCATATTTCTTGTTGGTGATATACCCCCAGCATGCAATGGGCACCCTGAAGGAATGTCTGTTGGTAGTGAATTCCATCATTGTGCCCATCAGTGACTAGGCCAGGCAAGTGAAGAGCTATACCTCCATCTGGATGACAGGCAGTTGGATGGTCTGTAGGACAGGACCCACTGGGCTGTGTGGGGTGAGGGTCAGTTGACTTGTTCCAGTTTTTTTTTTCCCCCCTGCCAGTGTTATTTGGTGTGGTGCATTGCTGCAGTGTTATCATGATTATGTTGACTTTGATGTTTCATGATTATCTTTTCCTTTCATCATGGGTGGGGGGGTGTGTGTGTGTGTGGGGGGGGGGGTGTGGGGGGGGGTGGGTGTCTTGTCGGTAAAGAAGAAAGAACGCTTAGAGAGACAGCTGAATCAGTTCTGGGGTGTGTTTTGAGGATTAAAACATGTGTTGGTGTGCTTGGTTTCAGGAGGCCTGGGTGTGGGATAAAGTTGCTGGATAGTGTGAAGAAAAAAAAGTTGTTGTTCATTGTTGTGCTAATGCAGTCCTTAGGTCAGTTGTGGTGAAGGGACGTTGATGGAGTGAGGGAGGAAGCAGTGTGCTAAGTGAGGGAGTAGCCAGTAAGTCTACCAGTCTTTTCAATGGGAGAATTAAGGGGAGAGCATGGGTATTTGTCTGTCTGGCCTTTAAGACATTGGGGACAGGGGAGAATGTAAGGGGAGAGCATGGGTATTTGTCTGTCTGGCCTTTAAGACATTGGGGACAGGGGAGGATGTAAGGGGAGAGCATGAGTATTTGTGTCTGTCTGGCCTTTAAGACATTGGGGACAGGGGAGGATGTAAGGGGAGAGCATGAGTATTTGTCTGTCTGGCCTTTAAGACATTGGGGACAGGGGAGAGGATGTAAGGGGAGAGCATGAGTATTTGTCTGTCTGGCCTTTAAGACATTGGGGACAGGGGAGAATGTAGGGGGAGCGTGAGTATTTGTCTGTCTGGCCTTTAAGACATTGGGGACAGAGAGAGGGTGGGGAGGTGGAGGGCTGGGGACCAGGGACAGAGAGGGGTGCTTTCCTACAACTCCTGCTGCACTCTTGGTCTCTTTCCCTCCTCTCTCTCTCTCTCTCTCTCTCTCTCTCTCTCTCTCATTGAAAAGTCACACTCATACATTCAGGTTCAAATTAACCCTTTGACCCTGATCAGAGCATGAGGGACAGGAGTTTATAATCCCTTAACCAGCATCCCTTAACCATCATCCCTTAACCAGAATCATGTGAATCAGAACAGAAAGGCTCATATATTTACATGGATCTCTTAGGGGTGTGAAAATATACATCTGGTAAATAAAAAAACTATAACATGGCAATGAAAAAATATACTAGGAAACAGTAGGCCAAAAGTTGCTTTGTAATTTTTACTGAAATTAATGAATGTTGCTATTTTTCAAGGATATGTATTTCTTTCTTAGTTCCGAGTATTTCAGACACATTTCAGGATCAAATGGAATTCATCACCAAAAACACTCGAGTCACAGTTTGTACAAATAGAATTTTTGTGGGGAGATCCATTATATCAATCTAATGTACTGTTTTTGTCCATAAGATACCTTAAAATTTCTACACATACACACACCAAAATGGGGAGGAAAACAGTAACATGAGCCACATCCATTCAGAGACAAAACTTTCAACTTGAAACATGTAGAATGGTCTGTATTACTCACTGTTGACAAATCCTGTGGACAGAAGCTGAATTGGCAGGAAAGCAGGGAGTAAGATGATCAGAAAACAAGATCATGAACGGGAACAAAATGTTGGTGGAACAGTTGTCACAGGCAGGCATTCACCAGGTGATGCAGTCCAAATCGACTGTAATTGACCTGGTCCACTCCTGATTTGAACAGGTCATCCAGAGTGTCCACTGTGACCACAACTGATGCTGAAGCACTGGTAGGTCTGGTTCCTGGTGTCTTCTTCATGCGGCAGAGAATCGTCCTGTCGTGACTGGTTGAGACAGTCCCACATTCTTGCTTTGTTAGTTGCGGACAACAGTTTGACCTCATTGGGGTCATCCTGTCATGACAGGTTGAAACGTTCCATGTTCTTGCTTTGTTACATGCCGACAACAGTTTGACCTCATTGGGGTCATCGTGTCATGACAGGTGGAGACGGTTCCACGCTCTTGCTTTGTTACATGCCGACAACAGTTTTGACCTCATTGGGGTCAAGTCGTCATCGTGTCGTGACAGGTGGAGACGGTTTCACACTCTTGCTTTGTTACATTACCGACAACATTTTGACCTGCATGGGGTCATCGTGTCATGAGATATGCCTGCAGAGACTTCGGTCAGTGGACACATCACGCGTCTTGCTTGTGATATGCCTACTTTGCGGACAACAGTGTTTTGACCTCAATGTCTGTACAGAGGATTGTCATGCCATTGACTTTCAATATGAGCCCTGTCTTGTTCAGCTCATAACGTCTTTTCCATTACTTTGTAGATCTGCCTGCGGCTTGTCAAAATTTCATTACGATAGTGGGCATCACAACGTCTGTTGGAGCTGTAGATATGCCTGCGGCTTTCAGATTTACAGAGGATTGTAGAAATGCCTGCGGATTGTAGATTCACATTGACTTTCAGTGTTACTTCTGTTCATGGACACGTCACAACGTCTGTTACAGAGGATTGGATTGCGGCTTTCAGATGACTTCCTGCGGCATCACAACGTCTGTTTCAGAGGACATGCCTGACTTTCAGTGTCAGTGTCAGGGCACATCACAACGTCAGTTACAGAGGATTGTAGATATGCCTGCAGCTTTCACATTGACTTCAGTGTTAATGTGCATGTCACAACAGTTTTTCTCCAGGATGGACATAATCTCCTCAGTCTGTTCCAAAGTTCCAGTGACTGGAAATTGTTTCTATTCTGTCCATCTGATATTTGAGCAGAAGAGTGTTCTTTTCACCTTTTTTTTCTGAAACTTTCTTTAATTCATCATTGACACCTTTAGTCAGAGTAACAAGTATGACCTTCAGACATTCCTCAGTTATCTTTTTAATCATGTTAGTCCAGGGAATGTTTGCTCTATAAACTTAGTGCCATTCTTTCTACATCATCATTACGTCAAACTGACGAACAGATTCAACAGATGTTGGATGTCCAGTGTTTTTACCACTTTTCATCTTTCGGGGGCATATCGTAGGCTTTCTTGTGTTTTGTGTTTTAAATTAGGTTCACATAAAACACATTCTTCAACAGTAACAGTCATCTCTCAGGAACTTACAGTATCTCTTACACTTTTCTTGAGAATGTCCTCCATGTCTATACCATTTTGAAATCGCAGCAGAATCAAGCAAACACAAAGCCAGTCCATACACACTAGAAATAAAGAAATAAACAAGATCCATCATGACAAAAATATTTCCAACTATTTTGTATGATACTTCACACATCCTTGAAACACAATGTTATAAAAGAATAACCAAACCACTTCATGCTGTAGAAGGCAATTTCGTTCCTTACAAGTCAGCATTACCAATGTGTCATAACAAACACGCATGCACGCACGCACACACGCATGCACATTTCTGATATCAAAAAAGAAACATTTCTGTCCTAAACCAGCTGGATTATATGGGTCCTATATCAGTTATATCTATCATGCAGCATTTTGCCCTGTCATTACCAACTTTACCCAATTCCCTCTGGGCGCCCTTTCCTCATTGATCCCCTCCCTCCCTTCCCTCCTTCCCCTCCCTTCTATCCCAACCAGCCTGGCCCCCTTCCACCCTTGTTTCCTGTTCCTGCCACCTCTTCCATGTCTTCCGTCTCAGACCTTCCACATGTCACCCTTCCCCCATCATGCTGAGACCAGCTAGCAGTGCAGCAGTGACTGCATGTGCCTTGGCTTGCTCTGTTTCCCTCCAGCAGGGAGGGTGTGCTTGTGTTCACGTCTGTTTCCCTCCAGCAAGGAGGGTGTGCTTGTGTTCACGTCTGTTTCCCTTCACCAAGGAGGGCGTGCTTGTGTTCACGTCTGTTTCCCTCCAGCAAGGAGGGTGTGCTTGTGTTCACATCTGTTGGTAGATTGGCTGGTCACAGCAAGATAATGTTGGTGGATTGGCTGGTCACAGCAAGATAAAGCAAAACCTGCTGAATCCATTTTCATGAAACTCGGTGCAAGGGTGGAATGGAGCCCCCAAAGCATGAAATCCTTGAAACTCATGAAATCTTGGCAGATCTAGATCAAAGGGCAGACTGGGGAATACTTCAGTAAAAATCTGGCACCTCGGATGTGAAGATACTTGATGAGATTTGTTATGGATCTAGATACACCCAGGACCCAGGGAGACAGTGATGGTTCAGTCAGCTACAGCCTGTCTTGATGTGTTTGTTAAAGGTCTGGAGATACACAAAGACATTGATGTGGATTCGGGTGGGAATGGATGTAAACAAGACGACTGTTTGACCTTGGCTGAATTCTGAAAATAACCTATTGGCCTTTTACATTCTGAGGAATGGAACAGTTTGGCAAGATATCAGCTGCATATAGGTCTTACAATCCTAAATTTCCTGGAGTTTTAACACCCCTTTTCAGGGCCTAGAACCTGAGAAAAAAAATTTTTCAGAAAGATATATAACATTTGTCAGTGTTTTCCTTGATGAGAAAAAGGGAGGAAAGTTTTGATGGTTGCAAGCGACACAGGCTGTTTTTATTATCATTTTTTAAAAAATGTTTATACAGGTTTTTTTTTAAAGAAGGGCCTATATTCAGTAGGTAGGGTGTTTACCTACAGAGCTGAAGGTTGTGAATTCGAACCACTCTTTTGAAAACTTCTTTTTTTTTTTTTTTTTTTTTTTTTTTTTTTTTGTTTGGTCTTTGGAACCTTCTGTTGTCCAGCCAGCACTAACCGGGTGCCTGATTCAGACCAGAGAAGGTGAAAGATGGCAGAAGGAGAGTGGTGCGCACTACCTCTCATTGTGCTGTGCCTGTACAACCAATGTCTTGATTCAGATCAGAGAAGGTGAAGGATGGCGGTGCGCACTACCTTTCATTAGGCTGTGCCTGTACAACCAATAGGCTGTAGCAAACTTTTACCCTTTTTCTTTTTTATAACAAGTTTTCACAGGGAATAAGGAAACTGTGACTGGCCTGCTTCCCCCCTGTCCTTGACGGGTGACTGTCGTGTACCCCTTGTCATGTTCACACTGCTCCTTTGCTGTCAGTCCAGAGGCAGGGGTTGATCACATTGATGCCACTGACAGCAGCACACACAGTGCCTGGCCTCCACTTCTGTACTGCACCTCACCCTCTCACATGTGCTTCGGGCTGGTTCAAAGTTCTCTGAATATTCATGTTTGAATGTGTCTACTGCAAACTACTTAGAATCATCCAAGGAGATTAAAGCAAGCCTACACCAAGAAATTCAAAGGCATTGTTTAGGAACATAAAATTTGGATGGGAGATGGCACTGGAAAATTTGTGTCGGGGATATTCTTTCATTTTTTTTTTTTCAACTCTTCATTCTGTGTGTCTGGGAAAAGTCTTAATCTGCCCTTGAAGCATCCTTAAAAAAAAAAAAAGTCTTGGGTATCTCCCACAGTCAGTGGTGTAAAGCTGGGAACAGGTTTTTTTCCCCAAGGTTCTCTCATCTGCAGTGCTGGCCCATGCAGGTCTGACACATCTTGAACTTCATCCCTTTGTCTGCTGCGTCACCATGATTGGAAGACACACACACAGGCTGAACTGTTTGAATCACATCGGAGTTGATGAAATGATTTGGTTGGAGGAAGAGTGAGGAGGTCATCAAAGCAGGCATGTGTGCTTAATGGAAATAAAAGGGAGTCTGCAAAATGACCCCAGGTGTTCAATCCATTTTGGGTGATCAAAGAAATATATTCAGGTTTTCTGTTTGAAGCTGAGTCTTTGGCTCGCTTTTTTGTTGTTGTTATTGTTGTTGTTCTGTGGGGTTTTGTTGTTGTTGTTTTTTCTGTTCCCCAGGTTGTGCCACTATTGTGAGAGGCACAGAGTGGCACCTTGAGGTTCTGTGCTGTTGGTTGGGTGGATGTTACAGTTGACTGACGCTGTCAGACGTGGCATGAAGTTGAAGGTGCCCAAGAGCACTGTGGCTACAGAAGACTTGGGTGATGCTGCCACTGATGGAGCAGGTGTAGCTGTGTGCCCAAAGACAGTGTTCAGCTGTCTGGTCCAGTCACAGGTAGTCAGACATGGTGACACTGGTGGAGCACCTCTAGCTGTGTGCCCAGAGGTCTCATCCAGTCACAGGTAGCCAGACATGGTGACACTGATGGAGCAGGTATAGCTGTGTGCCCAGAGGTCTCATCCAGTCACAGGTAGCCAGACATGGTGACACTGGTGGAGCAGGTATAGCTGTGTGCCCAGAGGTCTCATCCAGTCACAGGTAGCCAGACATGGTGACACTGATGGAGCACCTCTAGCTGTGTGCCCAGAGGTCTCATCCAGTCACAGGTAGCCAGACATGGTGACACTGATGGAGCAGGTATAGCTGTGTGCCCAGAGGTCTCATCCAGTCACAGGTAGCCAGACATGGTGACACTGATGGAGCACCTCTAGCTGTGTGCCCAGAGGTCTCATCCAGTCACAGGTAGTCAGACATGGTGACACTGGTGGAGCACCTCTAGCTGTGTGCCCAGAGGTCTCATCCAGTCACAGGTAGCCAGACATGGTGACACTGGTGGAGCAGGTGTAGCTGTGTGCCCAGGGGTCTTATCCAGTCACAGGTAGCCAGACATGGTGACACTGGTGGAGCACCTTTAGCAGTGTGCCCAGAGGTCTCATCCAGTCACAGGTAGTCAGACATGGTGACACTGGTGGAGCACCTTTAGCTGTGTGCCCAGAGGTCTCGTCCAGCCACAGGTAATCAGACATGGTGACACTGATGGAGCACCTTTAGCTGTGTGCCCAGAGGCAGGGTTCAGCTGTCCAGTCACAGGTAGCCAGACATGGTGACACTGGTGGAGCACCTTTAGCAGTGTGCCCAGGGGTCTCATCCAGTCACAGGTTGCCAGACATGGTGACACTGGTGAAGCACCTTTAGCAGTGTGCCCAGAGGCAGGGTTCAGCTGTCCAGTCACAGGTAGCCAGACATGGTGACACTGGTGGAGCACCTTAAGCTGTGAGCCCAGAGGCAGGGTTCAGCTGTCCAGTCACAGGTAGCCAGAGGTGGTGACCTGGCTGGATGGTGGTAATGTCCTCATTTTGGGAGCTGGACAAATACTGAAGGGGAGTGACTGCCATGGGTGAACACTGCAGGTTTCATGATGTGTTGGTCAAGTTCAGCAAAGTGACTTGGGGGCTGGAATAGATCACTTGATAGAGCGTCAGACTCATAATCCTGGTGTTCTTGGGGTTGTGGGTTTGAATCTCTTACAGGCTGTTTCAGTGCTTCTTTTTTTTTTCTCCCATGAGTAAACATAAGTTCTGACTCCATTTCCAAAGTCCTTAGAATGAGGCTGTAAGCTGAAGTTTCATGTATGAGTGCATGCATAACATCTTGCACACACGTAAAATGCCATCAACAACTTTCAGAAGAGAAGGCCAGTTTGGCTGTACGGATAACACATGCTCACGTAGAATGCACCCTGTGTGGATGATGACAAATGACAGAATGACTGACTAGTTGAGCGACTGTGATGTGAAATGGGAAAAGACTGAGTGTTGCATATGCAGGCAGCTCTTCAGTTGGCTGTACCCAGGTAGGCATACAACAGCATGGATTGTAAAGCGCTGCTGAGAGGTTGGTTGATGGAGGAGAGGTTCCGTATTAATACACTAATGATGATAATAATAAGTAAAAGATCCTCACAGAGTACACTGAACATGACGAATCATTGAGGGTGAAAAAGCCATAGGTTGTATAATGCTTTGGGTGCTGGCAATGATTTGTGAGGTGACCCTAATCTCCACTGAATTTTTTAAGTATGAGGTACAGCGTAAAGTAAACCAGACTAGGTTGTAAAACAGATTGGGCCTCGGTTGTGCAGTTAGAGGTCTGTGTATGAGGTGCAGCGTAAAGTTAACAAGACTAGGTTGTATAACAGACTGGGCCTCGGTTGTAAAGTTAGAGGTCTGTGTATGAGGTGCAGCGTAAAGTTAACAAGACTAGGTTGTGTAACAGACTGGGCCTAGGTTGTGAAGTTAGCGGTGTGTGTGACTCAAGGTGTTCAAAAGTCAACAGTCTTTATCTGGAGATGATAAGTAGGTGCATTTGGAATGTCCTGTCCATGTGTACTTGTGTGCAGTTGACAGGAGAAAGGACGTGTGCTGACATTTCACAGATCTTTTTATCTGCTGTAGCAAGCCCTTGTACTACTTAACTTACTGTCATGTGACGCATATGAAGGGGAGTTCCAAGCATATTCAGACTGCTGTTTGTTTGGGATTGTTGATGACTTGTGGCAAAGCCAATTCCTTTGTGGGTGTCCTTTGTGAAAAGTAGTGTGAAAACGTGTTTACTTCTTAGGATGATTTAGAATAAAGAATAACTGTTTAATAACAAAGATCTCTACTACATAATTTCATTGGCAGTCTTTACTGTTAAGAAAATGAGCATGTAACAATATCGGTTATTTCTGACGTCAGTATCGTGTAGAATCCAAATGCAGTCACGTCCAAGCACAAAAATGATTACACTTTTTCTTAATGTTTGAGAATGACACATGAGAACTATGGTCTCAGGTAATGGTCTGTGGTCATGGAAAATTTGTAAAGTTTTCAGGGGATGAAAAGAGATCAACTGAAAAATAGATAGCTGGACATAAAATCTCAGTGAGAGGTATTTGATTTGCTTCTCAGTTATCAGCCAAGTTATAGGGATGTACTATTCATTTCACCTGCAGTGTTGTTGAGCATTAAACTATTGGTCTTCCTGAGGCCAGATTCTTAGCCATTGATAAAGTTGTATGTAATATGATGAATATATTCTTACACAGAGCATACTTGTGAGTGGTCTGCATTATGTCAGATCACAGAATTTACTCGGCATGTTTTACATGTAAGAGACATGATCGCAGAATGTGCTTGCATCATGCAGGCTGTGACATTGTCAGTGCAAAAAGAATAGAAGTGCTTTTTTGGGGGGGGGGGGGGGGGGGGAGTGCATGTACCCAAACCAGTGCACAACACAAACACACACATACAAGCAAAACGTTCACAAGGCCCCTTCAGTGGCTAAAGCGGGCTAGCAACCGGGCTTAACTTGATGTCTGTTGACAGCACACAGGAACAGCACAGAAAGGCTTTGTACTGTTAGTATGGAACATCATTTTGTAGTTTATCAGCGTAACTTAGGATGCTGTGTTGCTTTCAGTCAGTTTTGTTTGGCAATGAATGCAGTTTTGTTTCCATGTTGTTTTCAGACGTGATTGTGTATGTCAGTTCATGCAGCTATTCATTGAAAGCTGCTCACGTTGGCAGCTGCACTGACCAAACAATGCTTGCACCAGGGTTTCATAGGCCTCATTTCTTAAGTCCATATATATACAAATAGGCTGCCTGAAATTCATTTACTGTGCACTGAACAAACCATTTTAAGTAAAATGTGCTGTTTGCTTTACAAACAAAACCGTCTTTCTCTTGTTTTTCTTTTCATTTTTCATCAGCTTAAGGCTGTTATTTCAAGCTTCAAGAAAAAGGTTCATTCAGTAATAAAGTACACAGATTCTGGGTGTGCAAAGGATGAGCATTAAGTATGATTAGAGTGATTTTGATGTATTTGATACATGCTTATAAGTATGCTTCATGTGCAAAGAATGTGTGTTTGTTAACACATGCTGGAAGTAGTTTTGATACAATTGAAAAGTCGGAGGGAAAGAGGAGGAAATTATAAGAGACTAGAAAAGAAAAAAAGCAGAGAAAAGAAAAAAAAAAGAAAGAAAAGGCATTTTTGTATAATCACACACACACACACACACACACACACACACACACACACACATACTCACACACACTCACACACACACTGTGTGTGTGTGTGTGAGTGTGTGTGAGTGTGGGCGTGTACATGCGCACATACATATATGTGTGTGTGAGACAAGGCTTTGGACAAATATGCCCTAGATCCTGCCTGTGTGAAAGAGAGGCAGGAGTCAGTGTGTCAGTATCAGGCAGTATGCAGCAGTCAGGGCCATGCTAAGGCCAACAGATCGGCACAGCCACGTCAGCAGCGTAGGCTGGGTATGCTTTCAGCTACAATGTCAACTCCAGCGCGGGCAGCTCACCGCTGGGAGGTGTGGGGGGTATGGGGGCCTCTGGGGCGGCAGGCAGCACCCCCTCCGCCTTCACAGCCGACGCTAGCGCCCCCTTGCGGCCCTCTGCACCTCCGTCCATTGAGGTGACGGCGCCCTCCCCCACGGAGAAAAAGCAGGCGCGGGTGTTGTATGACTATGACGCTGCAGACAGTTCTGAGTTGTCCCTCTTAGCGGATGAGGTAACTGTGTGTGTGGCGTTTTGGACAGCACCCCTGGTCCTTGATATGCCTGCTTGCTTCCCACACCTGTGTCCTTTCTGCCACGGCTGTCACTGTCACCTCAGCACTAACGCCACTCACCTGAGATGTACGCTTTTCTAACCCCTGTCCTCCTGCTCTCAGTCACTGGCACTGCTAGTTGCCACTGCTGTTAACGCTGCTGACTTTGGGTGCATGCTTTTCTAACACCGTTTTTCTTTTTTAATTCCATTCACTCCCACCGCTAGTTCCACTCCAGCTGAGACAGCTGACGTGGGATGCACGCTTTTCTGTCACCGCTCGTTCTCTGTTACCTGCCCTTACTTCTGTCACACTGCAAAGACTTCCCAGTGCCCCTCCCCCTCCTCCACTTTCTTCCCTCCCAGTGAGACTGATCATAGTGTTTCAATGTCAAAGGCAGTATGGTGACAGCCATGTAACTGGCGTGTTCCTGCGGCATGCTCAACAGTCAGGACGACCAGTTTCATTCTGTTGGCCTTTCATTGTCTGAAAGAACGTCTGTTAATAAAAGGCTTGAGAGGGAGAGGGCTCTTGGAAGTCTTTAAGCCAGTCAGCAGGACTACTTGCCCATGAATGCCGGTTGGGATTCTTACACTGGCCTCCAGTTGTTCGCCAGTTTCACTCACACTTGCCTGCTAACACACGTGTTGATCATGATTTGGGAAAGGTTGGCTGGTCAACATGGTGTTGATTATCCTCTATGCATTGCTTTTAGTCTGCCCTTTTTTTTTCTTTCTTTTTGTCACTATCAGTTGGAAAGATTTTGTATTAGGCTTTTGAAGAGGATTGTACATAAACTGTGTGTGTTGTGTGTGTGTGTGTGTGTGCGTGTGTGTGTGTGTGTGTGCGTGTGTGTGTGACAGAGAGAGAAAGAACTTTTTGTTGTTGTGAATATAGATTGTTGATGCATTGTTTCTGTCATCTTTTTGTCCCTTGTGTCTGCAGTTGACAGGTCTTGATACTACCAGGCTGTGAACAAGTGTAGTGTGGGTTGTATGAGCTTTTTGTTTTTTATAGATTGCTCATTGATTGGAGAAAAGGCTCGTAATCTACTGTAGTGTGCATTGGCATGCTTGTGTCTGAAGACTTTGCTGTTTTAAGTGCCTTGTGGACTTGCTGTTCTAAGTGCCTTGTGGAACATTTCTGTAAGAGTTTGTTTCCTAAATGTATCAGAACCTGCATTGCTTGCTGTGGTCATCGCATGGATACTAGCGAGACATGTTTGATCATGTGTGTTTTACTGTTTTTGGTTTGGATAAAAGTATCCCCCAGGCGCAAGTCAAACACATGAAGAACAGGAGGGGCTGGAAGCCATGGCTGCTGGAGCCCTGTCTCAGTATCCTAGCTAGTTCAGTGGAGATGTGCTTTGGTGCTGTCATGACTTGAAACACTTTTCGGAGTCGGTGGTTCACTTCAGGCAGTGCGGTTTGATACACACAGACTGAGGCCTACCTTTTCTGTCAAGATGTTTCAGTCAGTCAGTCTGCCTCTCTGTTGTTCTCTTCCTCACTGCAACTGTTTGGTTCACCACTGGGGAGACATTTTGAGTGACACCACTGAGGTAGTGGCATTCCATATGTGGGGTGGGATGAGGGCCTAATGCATGGGTTTCCTTTGTGTGGCGCCCACGCCCCCAGCACACCATGGCTTATTCTCTCTAACAGCTGGAGTGGGAGGTCAGCTGCATGCCAGATGTTTACGGCCTGGGTCCACATGTGGGACCTGAGTTGAAAGTAGGGGGGGGGGACTGGAGTCTACAGAGATGTTCACTCAGAAGAGGAACTCTCATGCAGCCTGGCTGTCTTTGGTGGGAGTCAGACCCCAGACCTTGCAGCAAAAGTCTGATGCATTACTTGCAGGGCCAACTAGGCCTTGGTTTGAGTTGAGCACAAGACTTTTTTCATCTAGGGAAGGAGGGTGGGGGTGGTGGTCTTTTGAGGTTTTCTCAGCTGTTGTCAAGTGGTAAACAGAAGAAGATTGTGACTGAGGTTGGTTCATTCCAGTGTTGAACAGTGGTGTTCTACAACCCACATGCCTTGTGTTCACACTTTTTTTTCGGTCAGACGCATTGGTTGTGAACTGTTGATAATCTGAACTGTCCCAGAGGGCAGACCAGGACAGAGAAGGAGGTGGAGAAGAAAGGAAAGTGGTGTGGTGTGGTGGTCTGAGGAACAGCATGGTCATTAGGGAAGAGAGAACATGGGGGGGAGGATGTGTCCTCCTCCCCTGCACCCACTGTCTAGCATGGTGTGAGGGCTGGTCCTATGGATGGGACAGCAGAAACAGTCCCACCCACTGTCTAGCATGGTGTGAGGGCTGGTCCGTTGGATGGGACAGCAGAAACAGTCCCACCCACTGTCTAGCATGGTGTGAGGGCTGGTCCTGTGGATGGGACAACAGAAACAGTCCCACCCACTGTCTAGCATGGTGTGAGGGCTGGTCCGTTGGATGGGACAACAGAAACAGTCCCACCCACTGTCTAGCATGGTGTGAGGGCTGGTCCTGTGGATGGGACAATAGAAACAGTCCCACCCACTGTCTAGCATGGTGAGGGCTGGTCCTGTGGATGGGACAACAGAAGCAAGTCCCATGTGCTGTGTTTCACTTGGCATGTGTCATGAAGCCATGACCACAAGGAAAGGAGACGTCCCTGCCTGCCAGAAGCTCTGAAACAAGTCCACTTTGATACATTACCATTGAGGTGATGGATGTCAACGTGGGCACAGACAAACAAGGCAGTATAGTTTCACCCAAGTCAGCCCACTGGCTTTCCTTGTTCTAAAAGGGTGTCCAGTCAGACATGGTGATGATCTGTGTCAAACACATCACCTTGGGACCATTTTCTGTTTTTCATTCCAAACTGGCCATTATTTACTTGTTTCAAGTATTGTACACCTCATCTGCAAATTTCTTTATGTTAAACTCAGATTTTGAATATTACACAACATACTTGTTTTGCATTACTATTCTCTTTTGAATCAGGCTGTGATTTTTAATATGTACCTAGTTGCTTTTTTTAACAGTACATATTTTTGCTCAAGTGTTGAGCAGCTCCCTAACATTGTTGTTTTAACTGGTGTAAAAATTGTTCATTTTATCTTGTCACTAAACTGCATGCCTGCGTTTGTCCTGAAAATTTGTTGATGAAAATGTGTTATGCAAATGTATTAACAATTCAGGCTGAAAGCTTGCATGTTTGTATTACACTGTTGGTGTGATGTTCGTTTAACAACTATGAAAGATTTGAGCCTGTCCCTTGCATGTGGGCATGTGTATGTGTGCTGTTTGTAATAATTATGTCAGTGGAGAAAAAGACAAGTGTGTGTGTGTGTGTGTGTGTGTGTGTGTGTGTGAAAGCTGTCAGGATTTCCCAAATTTTACTATTCATGTAGCAAGGCAGTTACTGTTGTTGAGCATTGAATTGACTTGATGTTGTCTTCCTATGTCAGTGTTAGAGGGCAGAAGGTAAAAGAGGTAGTGAAGTGTGTTGTCTGTACAGCACAGTCAGTGCCTCAGATGGTGGCCCACCCTTTGTTCCATAGCAGATAGGGGAGAGGTGGTGTACAGGTGGCAAATGATGCCTTCTTTTTTTTTTAAGTTTATGTTCTTAAATTAATGCTTTTGTTCAAATGCATGCACACCTGTGTACACAGAAAGGTACACACACACCACACACACACACACACACACACACTCTCATACACACACTCTCACACACACACACACACACACACACACACACACACACACACACACTCATACTCACACACATTCTCACTCACACTCACACACACACACACACACACACACACACACACACACACACACACAGATGCCCACCATATGCTGCATACACACACCACACACACACATGCTCAGTTTATTCCAACACCTGTTGTGTATCAACTTCTTATGATTGGTTCTGCACAGTCTCCATGTTACATGATTCTCCACAGTTTGTGCACTGCTGTTGAGACACTTGGTGATGCTGGGCCAGGCTCACTGTGTCGGTGCCTGGGCACGGAGTGACCCTGCAGAGGAGAGACAGCACTGCTGTTGAGACACTTGGTGATGCTGGGCCAGGCTCACCGTGTGGTGATGGGCATGGAGTGACCCTGCAGAGGAGAGACAGCACTGCTGCTCACTGTGTCAGTGCCTGGGCACGGAGTGACCCTGCAGAGGAGAGACAGCACTGCTGCTCACTGTGTGTGACACTTGAGTGACCCTGCTGGGCCACTGCTGCTCACTGTGTCGTGCCTGGGCACGGAGTGACCCTGCAGAGGGAGACAGCACTGCTGTGAGACACTTGGTGATGCTGGGCCAGGCTCACCGTGTCAGTGCCTGGGCACGGAGTGACCCTGCAGAGGAGAGAGACAGCACTGCTGTTGAGACACTTGGTGATGCTGGGCCAGGCTCACCGTGTCAGTGCCTGGGCACGGAGTGACCCTGCAGAGGAGAGACAGCACTGCTGTTGAGACACTAGGTGATGCTGGGCCAGGCTCACCGTGTCAGTGCCTGGGCACGGAGTGACCCTGCAGAGAGAGAGAGGCACGGAGACCCTGCAGAGGAGAGACAGCACTGCTGTTGAGACACTTGGTGATGCTGGGCCAGGCTCACCGTGTCAGTGCCTGGGCACGGAGTCCCTGCAGTCAGCACTGCTGTTGGGCACACTTGGTGAGTGACCAGGCTCACCAGGAGTGCCTGGGCACAGACCCTGCAGAGGAGAGACAGCACTGCTGTTGAGACACGTGGTGATGCTGGGCCAGGCTCACTCTGGTGCAGCACTGACAGGCCAGCCACTAAGTGAGCCCTGTAGTGAGGGGAGTGTAGATGTTGATGGTGGCCTGTGGCCGCTGTGTGGTGTCGGCGTGCTGTGGCGGCCCCTCATAGCTTGTTCCAAAGAGAAGATAACAGGCTATAGCCTGGAGTGCAGACTCTCTTCTCTATATACATCTTTCCGTGTGCATGGCTGTCATGATGCCTTTGTACTTGTTTCACCGCTTGGACTGCAGTAGAAACAGGAGAAACAGTGTGTGGCCGTTCTTGTTGGTGTATAGCACAGAACCACACCAATGGGTTTCTTGAATTTGGCTTTTGCAGTGGAGGAGAAGAGAAAAAAATATGAAGTCAGTGATGGCATGTACAAAAAGCAAGAAACACATTAACCTTTGCAAAGTGACTGTTGATTTGTACAGGAAAAACAAAAGGAAATGGGCAACCTATGCAGAATTGCCATGGGAAGATACAAAGCAGATGTGTGTGTGGGGGGTGGGGGGAATAGTAACCAGTGCAGAGTCACTGTTGCCATGTACAAAGTAGAGAAGGAAGACAGTGGTGTTTGTAAAATCATTGTTGATAGGTTCAGAGTAAGAAGGTCAAAAGTAACCACTGCAAAATCACTGTTGACATGTGAAAAGTAGAGTAGGAAAAGGTTGACTTTTGTTACATCATTGTTGACAAGTTCAGAGTAGAGAAGGTCAAAGGTAACCTCTGCAAAATCACCATTGACACATACCAAGTAGAGACGAAGAAAGGTTACTTTTGCCAAGTGACCATCAGTGTGTACAAAGCAGAAAAGAAGACAGCTGTCTTTGCAATGTCTTCATTGATATGTACAAAGTACAGAAGGGGAAAAAAGTAGCCTTTGCCAAGTCATCATTAACTTGTTGTAAGCAGAGGAAGAAAGGCAGTAAAGAAGGATAGAAGTCACCTCAGCAAAGTCACGTTTAGCAGGTACAAAGCATAGGAAAAAAATAACCTTTGTAAATCACCATTTGTAGGGACAGATGAGAGAGCAAAAAGGTGACAGACACCAGTGATAGATGCAGTATAAGAAGAGAAAAGTAAATGTTGGAAAGTTAATTTTTAGTATGTACAAAGCTGACCCCCCCCCCCCCCCCAACCCCCCCCCCCCCCCCCCCCCCCCTCCCCCCCTAAAATTACTGTTGCTTTTCTTTCAAGACATGAAGTGTTTTGGCCACCAGTGTTCTTCCAAAGGGTCACAAGAAATTGAGACTGGACGTAGGAGGACATGCAAAGAGTGTGAAACCAGTCTGTGTTGGCGTCAGAGGGTGTGCATGTTATGTTATGTTTCTGAAGGTTTGTTTGCTTTTATGTCTGAAATATTTGGTTAGAGTAAATGTAAAGTTGTCTGTGATGGTATTCACCTCACATAACAAGAGCTGTGGGCTGTTAGAAAAAAAAAAAAAAAGTGACAGATGACAAGATCAGTAGTGAAAAGTGACCATGTCTGTCAGTGTTGGTGTTAGAACATGTGCCTAGTTGACATAGTGGCGCAGAGACAGGATGCTGGAACATGATAATGATATACAGACATGTATAGAACACTTTTCAATGGCTGGAAGTGCTTCTAGGCCGTTATTCCTGCAGTATTCAGTCGACTCAACACCGTTTGTCTGGGTGTGTTCCAGCTAATCGTGGTGTACAAGGGACAGGGCCTGGATCCTGATTGGCTGATGGCAGAGAGGGGAGCACAGCGAGGCAAAGTGCCCGTCACTTACCTAGAAGTGTTGGAATAGTACTGGCTGGGGGACAGCGGCCTCTCCTTCTTTCCCTTGTTGTCATCGTTCTACCACTTTGTTGGTTGGTTTGTTTGGTTTTTAATTTCTTTCATTTGACAGTGTTAGAAATCTAAGAGGTAAATTTTTTATGTCTTGGCATTCTTTATTCTCTTGGTCGCTGAATATACACATGTTATGTGGATTCTTTTTTTTTTCAAGCAGTTCTTTTGAATTTTCCATGTGCTTTGTTACTGTTGGTTTGTGTGGGATGTTTTTGTTTTCATGTGTTTTTCTCTTCCTACTTTTTCCCTCTTTTTTTTTTTTTTCATTTTGTGGGCTGTGGAATATTTGCACTTTCGTTACCTGTAATATTGGTGTCTGCTTTTGAGTTGTTTTTGCCTGGATTTTTATTTCATCTTGAAATGAAGTGTGACCGTTTAGGTTCTTGAACATTGGCTTGCTTTTTTGTGTGTGTGTGGGTGGGTGTGGGTGTGTGGTGTATGTGTGTGAGTGCACTTTGCCATGTACATGAAGGCCAATGCATGTCTGTGGCTGTAAGTTGGGCGTGCATATGAGCTCGTGAATATGCTAAGGTGAAATCATTGCAATGGATTTGCCATACCATGTGTAGGTTGGTTCAGAGGTGGGGTGGGGGGGGGGGGGGCTGTTTGGTGTACATGTATGTACAGAGCGATTTTTGGTCTGAGGTCTGTGTTAGAGGATGGCAGTGGGTGTTTCTGAAAGAAGAGAGGTGTGTACATGTCTGAGGATATCTGACGTATCCAGCCTTGTCCTGCTGTGCTGTGTCTTCAAGGAGATTCAGTTTGGGGTGACATTTCCATCGACACATACTCCTTTGTTTTGTCTTTGTCCTGATCTCTCTCTCTCGCTCTCTCTCTCTCTAGCTAGCTATATCAGTCTCTAACACAAAGTCACATGTGTATGCGTGTGTGTACACACACACACACACACACACACACACACACACACACACACGTACATGCATTCACTCTCAGATATGACTTGGGCTCGTACGCACCCAGATACAGGATCATATTTCCACTTACAGATATACACATGGGCTCATGCATGCATATGTACCCACACACTAACACACACACACACACACACACACACACACACACACACACAGAGGCCTTGCACATACATGTTCACAGACACAGAACATGCGCACACAAAGGTTTGAGGACAAAAAGTAGCGACAGATTCAGCTTTGAAGTATAGGCAGAGTCAGCTCTCTGTGTTATGATGAGCTCTGTGTGTGAACAGGTGTATGAGTGCATCTGTATTCCATTTGTGGTGTGCCACCAGTTGAACATCCCACCAGTATAGGCATCATGAACATGTTGGGTCTTATCGCTGTCTTATGCATAGGACGATACAACCAGCACAGTCTCCATGACACTTGTGTCTGTGCAGTGTTATGTCCATGCTTCTCATGCCCCACCACCACTCTCTGTCCACCCTCCCTCCCCTTACTCTGTCAGCTGAAAGGATCAGGGGTGCCAGGAACATGTACACATGTGCACAGGGAGAGATGGGGAGGGGGGGGGGATGTGGTGTGGAGTGAGTGTAGTTTGCATAGGATAGTCCTGTTGCTGTGTACCGGTTCAGTACTAATTTGTAACATACTTCACACCTAACAGAGCAGACAAGGTGTTTCTGCTGACACCAATCACTGATGTGATGTGGTTTGAAGATAAACATAATGCCATCTTCGAAATGCTGTAGTGACAGCTTAGAGCCTGTGGGTGACTACTGTAGGTTGGTGATCCTGGTCTGACAGTAGTGACTGACACAAGCTGGCCAATGGAAGTGTTAACAGAAGCCAGGAATGAAATAACCAAGGTTGACGATGGCATTATCTGTTGGATGCATTGAAGTATCCATGGTTATACCTTGGGAATTGTCGCCCCACTTCTTTCAGCTTTTCACTGACCCACTGCTCCAGTCCTCACACGATTCTCGGTCTGACGTGGCAGGCCCACAGTACCTGCCTCGGGTGGTGCACTGCCGTTTCATACAAGTAGTGTGAAGTTCAGACGGTCCTCACCAACTGTACAGTGCTAACAAGTGTATCAGTGTCTTCATAGTGATTTAGAGTGCATGTGCTGATGTGAGCCTAATACTTAACACACTGATGCAAAGCCATGCTGACACATGGATGTGTGTGTGCTGCTCATACACTGTGGTGTGTGTTCAATGGGGAAGTTGGTTTGTTCAGAAAGTCCACATCCGTGTATGTGTGAGACATTGTTGGTGTTGGTCTGTAACAGCAGCTGATAGGAGCAGAGGTTGTTGGTGTTGGTCTGTGACAGCAGCTGACAGAAACAGACGAGGGGGGGTTTCCAAAGACTGTGCGGAGTGTTGCACATTCCCAGTCACTGACATCTAGTGCAGTGTGAAAAGTGGTGAACAGTCAGACTGTGCAAGGCAATATGGGACCAAGACCAGTCGCGTGGCAACACGTCTCACTCCACTGTCAGGATCTTCTCGCAGTCTGTCTGGCTCCCTTCACACATTCCTTGGTGTGTGCATTGTGGGATGTGTCTGCTGTCGCCAGTGAACAAGGTGTTGCAATCTGCAGTGTGATCAGCTGTTACGCCCTTGCATTGGACTGGGGATTCTCAGACTGTTCCCACACTGTTGTGCAGAGGAGGCATTGCCTGTCAGTTGCTGAGAGAATGAAACATGTAGTAATGGCTGCAGTATGGTGGTGCCTGATCATAGTTCAGCCTCTGTAGACTTCAGACGTTGATGGTTTTTATCTGGCTTTGCTGGTATTAACATGGCAACACAGTTCACACACTGGACTTGTTTGGGGCACAGGGGTTGAGGTCGAGTGGATCTTGTGGGGCTGTAGTGTCGGTGCTCGCCTGTTTTTTCATTTTCAATCAGATTTGTGTGCGAAGGTTTTTTTTTTGTGTGTGTGAAAAAGAATTCCATAGCTCTTGCAAACAGCTGCCTCAGCCTGATTGTTCCTGTCACTTTGTTGCTGTTTCTGCACCGTTACAATGGAATGTTCCTGTTTTACTGCACCGTTACAATGGAATGAATGTTCCTGTTTCTGCACTGTTACAATGGAATGTTCCTGTTTCTGCACTGTTACAATGGAACTGTGGGCTGTTGTTGTTGGGTTTTTTTTTTTTTTTAAATAAATAAGGGTCTGCAATTCTCATTGCTTTTATATACTGCAGAGTATGCCTTTTTTTTTTTCTAATGAATGTGAAATGGGTTGGTTGTCAGGAATGTATGATTCATGTGCTTGATTGCCAGCATACAGCAAATGGTGACTTTGTTTCAGCGTTTCTTTCCACCAATCATTCCTCTGTTGTGTGTTTGTGTGGTGGTAGGGGCTTGTGTCCGCTGTGCTGCAAGGGCTGTGTGTTCGTGGCAGCCATGTCTGTTTCCACCTGGGTGCTGGGGATACTTTATGTCCAAAAGTTGGGCTTGCCACCCCCGGTTTGTTGGTTGGTTGGTTCATTTCCGATTTCTGTGGTTGGTTTTTTTTTTTTTTTTTTTTTTTTGTGTAGTTTTATGGGAAGAAGGGGTTGGGGGGGGGATTTGTGTTAGTTGCAAGTGTAGAAGAAGACACACTAACATTCTGTGGTGGAGTGAGATGTGATACACTAAAAACAGTTGCAAGTGTAGATCCAGACACACTAACATTCTGTGTTGGAGTGTACGTCCAGACACACTGACATTCTGTGTTGGAGTGTAGGTCCAGACACACTAACATTCTGTGTTGGAGTGTAGGTCCAGACCACTAACACAGTGTAACATTCTGTGTTGGAGTGTAGGTCCAGACACACTAACATTCTGTGTTGGAGTGTAGGTCCAGACACACTAACATTCTGTGTTGGAGTGTAGGTCCAGACACACTAACATTCTCTGTTGGAGTGTAGGTCCAGACACACACACTAACATTCTGTGTGTTTGGAGTGTAGGTCCAGACACACTAACATTCTGTGACACACTAACATTTGGAGTGTAGGTCCAGACACACTAACATTCTAGTGTAGGTTGGAGTGTAGGTCCAGACACACTAACATTCTGTGTTGGAGTGTAGGTCCAGACACACTAACATTCTGTGTTGGAGTGTAGGTCCAGACACACTAACATTCTGTGTTGGAGTGTAGGTCCAGACACACTAACATTCTGTGTTGGAGTGTAGGTCCAGACACAGTAACATTCTGTGTTGGAGTGTAGGTCCAGACACACTAACATTCTCTGTTGTACTGTGTGAAAGGAAGCTGAAGTACCCTTTGTGTGCATTTCGTGAGGATTCCAGTGCAGAAGAGGAAAATAATTCAGAAAAAAAAGAAGGGGGATAAAATAGGTACAGTCGTCTGCTTGTGATGAAATGCTTCATTACAGTTCTTCCACATCCCAGTCGTCCTTCTCCAGCGCTCTCTCTGTCCCATCAGGCCTGTTAGATTTCCCATGGATGTTTTTTTTTTTTTTTTTTTTTTTTTGAGAAATATGGTGGCATACGTCAAGAACTGTGTTGCTGCTTTTTTTGAGTAGTTAATTGTCATTACACTCAAGATTGGTCTGTCTGGTGTCATCTTGTTCTTGGACTGGGCTGCAAGCTTGTGGACATGAAATTCTGTATGCATGTGTAGATATGTTTAGGTAAAGAGAGAAATGAAGTCTTATTGATATATGTGTGTGTGTATGCCAGTTCATATTTGTCACTTCTTTCTTTCATTTTCTTTCTTTTTTTTCGATTCAGTCAGCATATGTCAAACAGCTGCTAAAAAACAGGTTTTTGTGTGCTCCCCCCCCCCCCCCCCCCCCCCCCCAGCCTGTTTAATGTACGTCCTCATAATGGATGGAGAAAGGACAACAGCTTTGTGGACTGGTGTATAAAGACAGCAAATGCGCAACAGGGGGATACGGTCATCTTTGTGAGTTGCTCAATATGGGTTGTGGTAGTCCATTTAGTGTCCGACACGCTGCATCTGATACGAGGAATAAGTTGTTCATCTCTCTCTCTCTCTCTCTCTCTGCATGCATTTGTTAGGATTTAGTGTCACTCAGTGTCTGAGCTCATTCTTTGTAGTTTCTAGGAGTCAGGTAGTGTTCAACTATCCATCTCTGTGGCTTAGTGATCTGTTAGCTTGACCTGCACAGGTTAGAGTGGAGCTTTGGTGTCTTGTAATGGTAGCTCAGTAATCTGGTAGCCTGACCTTCTGCGTATGGTACTGTGTGTTGAACTTGGTTCAGCTTTGCTCTCATCTTGATAGAGTGGCTCCTCGTGAAATAATGGTAGAATTGATTACAGAGCCCACCACAAACTGACATTGTTCATCCTGTTCTGATGCCAGTGCCAGCGACTGGCAGTCTGTTCTGTAGCTGTGCCACTGAAGATGACCATGTCTGACAGTGTGCTTGTGAATACTGTGTTGATTGTGTGGTGAGGTCACTCTGGTCTTTTTGTTTGGTTGGTTTTGTCTTCTGAAATTCAGATCTCAAACAGTTTTGTAGAAGTCTGGAACCGATGGGTTTTTAAAAAAAATATTTGGTGTTTGACACCTTGTGCAGTGATACAGACTGATACCAGCTGCCAGCATTGGGTGGCGTCACGTTGTTGTAATCATGAGGTCACATGAAACGTGGCTTTCATCATATGTTTATCTGTTCATTATTGCATATTTAGACAGGCGAGGTAAGATGGGATAGGGGCAGTATTCACACACACATTTTGTGGTGGAAAGTTAGGTGGAGGTTCAGTGGGACTGAGTTACAGCCTAGAACTTGCAGCTATCAAGAGCACATGAGAGCAAGGTTGTTTTGTTTCTGCTGTTGATGGCATTCTGTTGGGTTAGAGGGAAGAGTACAAGCAAACATGAACAGTGTGGCAAAAGACATACTTGATTTGTGCGTTTACGCTGGTGATATTGAGGCTGAGCATGGTGAAGCACAAGAAGGATGTTTTTTCTCTCTCTCTCTCTCTCTCTCTCTCTCTTTTCTCTCCCCTTTCTGTCTCTCTTCCATTTTGTACAGATTGTGTAGTAATATAATTCAAACCATAATTCGATCATATCACCATGTAATGATTTTCCTAACATCGAATGCATGGACTCCAGCCTGTTCATCTTGCCTTATATTCCATGAAAGGAGATGGATTCATTGCCATCCATCATTGAGAAAGATAACCCACCTGTTTAACACCTTCCCCACCCCCAGTGTCCTCCACCCCCCCACCACCCATCCCTGAAAAAAAAAAAATCGGGGATCTTCAGGGCAAAGAAAAAAAGAAGAATGCTGTGTTGCCAGACGTTATAGGCATGTTTTCAACAGCAAGCAAAGAATGTGGGTCATGACCACACAACAAGAAGTTAGAGGAGTTAAACCTTACATGTTGTGGTGTGTGTTGGTGTCCCTCCCCCCCCCCCCCCCACTTCCTTTTTCATTCTACTCTTTGTTGTTTTTGACATTCTGTTAAAGATACAGACCTTTTAACCTGGATTTTGTTTTTAACCTGGAATTGACTCTCTGCATCATCAGCATGATCCAGTGAATTTATCATCAACAAGCAGTTGACTGTCGATGGACGATGTGTTTAGTGATGGGGCGAGGAGGGGAGGGGAAGGGGGGGGTAGTTTGTTTTGATTGCTTTTTGAAATGATTAACCCAAAGTTGTATTGACTGGTAACAGTTCTTGCCGTACACTTAGCTAACAGTAGCGTGTTAGGTGGGCAATAACCTTCTTCATATACACACAGTTTTATGCAGTGATATACACAGGGTTTTATTTTTGTACTGTCTCATCTGACAGCCCGGTTTCATGTTCCCCACACCATTCATTTTGACACCCCAATCAACAGCCAAATCAGTGTGTCTGTCGCAGCCATGTCACAGAGTGGTTTGGGAGAGATCAGTATGTAGTCGGTCACAAAGGAGCCCATTAATGGAGACTCTGCTTCGAGAGAGATCAGTGTGTAGTCGGTCACAAGGCAACCCACTAATGGAGACTCTGCAAAGCTGCTGTGTCATTTCAGCTTTTGTGATCCACGCTATGCAGGGCACCACCTGGTAAGCTGCTTACTGACGACCATCATTGGGCCTGTTTGAGAAGATGGCGCGAGTGAGTGTTCTCCCTGTACAGAAGAGAACCAGGTTCATCTGTATGAACACGTCGATGCAGACAGTTTGGACGCAGATGTCTATATGGAAGGGAAATGAAAACCGAGATCACCACAAGGGTGGGGCCTGAATGGCCGCAGAGTTGGCGTCTGTTAGTTCTCTCTGTGTGTCTTTCTGTCTTGATCTGTGAGGATAATCAACATGATGTTCCATGGAGCATTATGTAATGTGTGTATTTATCAAACAATATAAGGGAATGGTATAACATGTTATCAGGGCATGATTATAATTGTGAGGGCGATGGAGGGAGGGAAAGCTTCTCTCTGGCCACTCATGATTTTTGCACTGCAGAGAATTAGTGAGAATTTCCCCCCCACCCCACCCACCCCTGCCCCCGTCCTACTTTTCCATTTGTATGCCATGTACAGGAACCTCTTTGTCACTGATATGTTGATGATGATGATGAATGACATGATGCACATTTTGTCCAGTTCTTTCCCTGTGCTTATCCAGTGTACACAGCCTCCTTGCCTTCCTAATGTGGGGATATACATGATGAGAATCAATCATATGCAAAAATAATGAAGAAATAAAGTTCAGAAGATACAGTCATTTTGAGGGCTGTCTTTTCTGTGTGTGTGTGTGTGTGTGTGTTGTTTTTCTATGCAAACTTCATGTACTGTGCCCCCTGTCAACATCAGCTAGCTTGTACCATTCAACTTTGTCAGCTGGATATGGCAAAGCTACCACAGCCAAACATATCTGATGTCTGCATCAATTCTGTGGATACTGCTGTAAGACGAACAGATTTAACATGTTGATTACTAATTCAAACCAGAACAAGGAGGGTTCATAAAGTCAAACATAACCCCCCCCCCCCCCCCCCCCCCCCCCCCCCCCCCCCCCCCCCCCTTAGCACAACTGACTTTTAATTTTCAGTCATTCTAGCTCGGTCACCTTTTGCTTCCCACCACCATCCCACACCACCTCCACCCCCCATCTCTTCCATCCTTTTTTTTTTCCTCCCCCTCCTCCAGGCCTCGACATACACACACACTCGCGCTCTTTTCCCCATCCTACAATCTTTATATTCACCCTCAGCTTCATGTGATGACATAAAACGCCTACACCCACAACATCACCGCCACCATCCAAGTAAGCATGTTCATAGACGCATACACATGCGACAGTCCATTAGGGCCTTTTCTCACACTGTCTTCACTCCCTCCCCCTTCCTCTCCCATACATACCCACAAACCACACCTTCCATGCATAAGACTCCATCACTCTCTCTATTTCTTTTCCTGTTTGCTCCTGCTCTCTCTCTCTCTCATTCTCTCTCTCAAACAGACACAGACACACACCAGCATACACACATTTTTGCTGTCACTTATATTTTCTTGTATCTGTCATTATTCGTCTTTTATTGGATGTCATCAGTACCAAAGACAGTCTACCACTGAAATGTTGACAACTTTTTTTTTTTCTCTGCATAAAATCTTCAGTTCATCTACCAAAAAAAAAGCTTGTATTTGTCAAATTAAAATGGGTCCTTTCATTGATTCTCAAAGTCCGAACAGTACAACGATGAAGATACGTGCATTTGAAGAGGGCGGCTGTAAACTCGATTAGCAAAGGATAGTAGCGACTCTTGGTGTACACTCCAGCCAAACTTAACTCAGCCGGGTCAATCCCAGGGAGCAGGCCTACTTACAAAGATCCCTTCAAGGTTGGTGCCAGATTACAGGCTGAACATGAGAGGAAACGGTTGCTTCCGGGTTTTAAAGGAAATGGTCCATCAACAGAGACTCAAGTCTTGTGAAAGAAAGAGAAAGAAGGAGAACCGTGCATTTAGCCTAATAAATTGTACCAGAACTGTAGGTAAGCTTCCACTTTCACACATTTCTGGTTAAGTAGAGTAATGGTGTTTAGGCTGTCAGGAAATGAAAATGAGAGAGAGAGCTTACCTGCTTTAGATTGAACCGATAGATTGTTTAGAAGATGACCCTTTCAAATTTAACCATGACCGTATGGCTTTCATTTGTCCAAACTTCCAGTTCACCACACCCCTGCACGCACTGTGTTAAACCACTCGACAACACCACACCCCATCCCCTCTCTCTCTCTTTCCACGTCTCTGCTGTCCACTCAACATTTTTTTTTTCTTTTTCAACCTGTTTATGAAACAGCGAAAGACATTGTCTGAAGCCTGGAAAGGATACACATGGCCCCATCAGCACTGGGCGTGGGGATCACATCCTCAGGCCAGGGCAATCGGGGACAAGGTGAGTTTTCATCACGTGTACAGCACAAATATTGTCCAGGAAAGTTGTCATTTTCATTCATGAAAAGAGCAATTTTCATCATAAAAGAGCGCAATTTTCATCACAAAAGAGTGATTTCCATCATAAGAGAGCATTTTCATCATAAAAGAGTGATTTTCATCATAAACATTACACTTCACTGATTTTCTTGCTTTGGGGGACTTTATTAAATCAAACGGGTCACTAGGCATAAATGAGGGACTCCTAAGGTAGCAGACCGGTAATGTTTGTCAGAAAGATGCTAACTGACACATGAAAATGAGCGCCAATGTTATCTACTTTGCTGCAGACACCTTTTTAGAGACCAACTTTTTCTTCTTCTTTTCTTTTTTTTAATTTTGCTTTTTTTTTTTGACGCTTCAACAGAACGCTGTAGTCTCAAATGCAATCAAACTTGCGATGTTTGCAAAATATTCCTTCCACGAAAGCAGATACAATCACAAAGACGTTATATCTGTGGTGTGTACTTTTCCATGGTGAAAATGACTCTTTTCGAACAGGAAAATGTTAATGTTGGTATTTAAACACAAGCAATCGCCTGCGGTGGGGGAGGACAACTGACTGTGGATTTGCATGAAGGTCACAATCACAGCTAGGGTGGCCCTTCCTGGGTCATCACTGACCAGTCAGAAAGGAAAACGCAGGCAGATGGCTTTGTCAATACCATAGATCTGTCAGTCACCATCTTTCTGTTGCCTTTGCTTTCCAAAAATCAGGGACAGGTACCAAATCAATACAAGTCAAAAGACACAGTACACAAGGTTTGTTCATATGAACTAATTTAGACTGCAAAGATGGTAAAACTGTGTAATTTAATAAAACAAAATAGAACATACAAATAAAAAAATCTGTCTGAATCCATCAGCATATATGAAATGAGCCTACATGCACATACACACACGCACGTGCATATGCACGCATGCACGCACACAGGCACACGCACACACATGTATACACCAAGACAAACTGTGTGCACAGAGAGGGCTGGTTGCCTTGGCCGAGATCAAGGACGAAGATAAGGGGGACAACTCAATCAGTGCATTAACTGATCACAATGGTTGAAGTTGGCATACTTCCAACAAACTTTCAGTCAACTCCAGAGATGACAACTTATTTTTTTTCCCCCCAAAGATGCCTGATGATATATATATATTTTTTTGTTTGTTGTTTTTTTTTTTTTGTGCAGTATGTTGATGACGGTGGGGTCGACATGCTGTCGGCAGCAGTAGCACAGAGATCAGAATCTCGTGGTTTCAGAAAGGAGAGTACTGTACCAGCTACTGACTAACCTACAGCAGGTTCTTGATTCCCCATTTCAGTCAGACCCACGACACGCTGGATGGACACCGTGCAGGACTAGCTCCGAAACTGGTCACACGACCTCTACCCTGTCGCACATGATCCAGGCCAAGGAGCTGGACAGATCTCCGCCTGGACAGATCTCCACCATCACGGCAGCAGCCGTTGCGACGGGCAAGAGTGATGGAACATTGGTGGCCGTCTCTTCCCGACCTGAATGAGGGGGGGGGGGGGGGGGGGGGGGGGGCTGAAAGGGGACAGCACTCTGTGGCCCCGCCAACCTGGTGACCTCAGAGTTGCCTCTCCATGTCCATACCCTTGCAAACTTGGTGTCAAAGGCGTGGGATGGGTGGGTAACTTCAAACCATAAAATATATGGGGAAGTTAAAATAGAAAAGTCAATCAATATGTAGATCTCAAGATTGTCTCAATTTGATTTTTAAGACTGTATTTGTGGCAATCTTGATGGCACCCGGCAGTGAGTTCCACAGCCTTAGAGATCTAGGATAAAACGAATGTAAATGGCTGTCAATATTTGATGCAGGTATGGCATAAGATTGACCGCCACTCCTGGTGCTACCTTTATTAAATACTAGTTGTCATTGGGATATCAATTAGTTTAGCTCTGCCTTTGAAAGCTCTGCCTTTGAAGAAGTTTAAGTTTAATAAAGGCTCTTCTCTCTTCTAAGGGTTTCCATTCTAATTTCCTCATGTTCTTCCTAGTATTCCCTTTCTCTCTGATATGGTGGTTCCTGTTACGAACCGTGCTGCTCTCTTCTGAATCTTTTCGAGGTTATCAATGTCCTTTAGATTGTAAGGATCCCAGACTGAGCAACCATATTCCAGTACTGGTCTAACCAGTGTTTTATAGCAGTCGTCCTTAACCTTTTTGGGGGCAGTCGTTGATGTTTCTGTATAAGAAAGCTAAGATGTAGTTTGCTTTCTTACATACTAAAATGTAATGTTCTTTCCATTTGGACGACTATCTATAATCACGCCTAAATATTTTGCAGCATTGGTTTCTTTAAGAATAGTATTGTGAATAGAGTATTCTGATCTAGTTGGTGAGCGTTTATTACATATACGCAACACTTAGCACTTCTGGGGATGAAAATTCCATTTTCCAAGTTTTTTCCCACTCTTGTAAAGCGTTTAGATCTTCTTGTAGAATGCGTGTATCATTCTTGCTTCTGATTGTTCTATATACTAAGCTGTCATCTGCAAAAAGTCTATATACTAAGCTTCCATCTGCAAAAAAACCTTATAGTAGTTCCAGGAGAGAGATTTCTACTTATGGCATTTATATAAATAAAAAAAGGGCCCCAGAAACAGTTCCCTGTGGTACACCTGACAAGACTAGTTTTCATAATGGGATGACGACCCGCAGTCTTAGAGGATTAGACTGAGTGCTTATCTTCAGTGGCCATCGGTGCCGGAAAATACGCCAAAGGAAACTTTGAGTAGAGCCAACTGATTTCATCACATAGCCCTATCCCAGCCGGGAAGCTCTCCTGTCACACATACCGTGTTGGAGGAAACCCAGGACGTCCGTATCTTCAGTGACCATCCAGACCATGTCCTGGACACCAGTTGAATTCAACGACCCTTTGTGCCCAGCTTACATACTTCTTGTAGTGAGCTCAGTGCTGACCTATCGTGGCGTCACATTCAGACCTCAGCCCGCGAGCACAATCGTCACGACTATCTCTGGAGGCATGACGTCATGGGCTCTGGATTTGCCCTTAAGGAACTGTCATCGTCTGCTACTTTGATTACTAACTGACGGTATTTCTGTCTGGAATCGGAAGAGGCAGTACACACTAACACTGAAGAACCCCGTCCGCTGTGCAGTCTCAACAGCTATGGACACGACTACATCCCCGTCGACCGGGGATGCTTGGCTTGCATCACAGCGCGTTTGTTGTGCGAACAAAGATAGAAACACAAAGACCCCTCAGGTACAGATAGGTAAACATGAGCAGGTTAAAAAAAAAAAATGACAATATGGACATTTCCCCCCACAATCTATTGGACAGAATCTGTTCCCCCGCACAATCTATGGGACAGAATCCGATGAATAATTTACAAGCCTTCGTCCTGTCAGTAGGCTACCTTTTCTTCGGAGAAGAAACATGTCAGTATTGCCAAAAATGTAACACCAGAGAGAGGGATGCGGCACAATCAAAACTAATAAAAACATAGGGATAAAAACTGATTTTGACCCTAAGCAAACTTTGACACTTAAGTGGTCTCACCCTCAACTAGAAGGGATTCACATTCGAAGAAAAACGAGGAGAAACTAAAGTATGCACTCTGAAATCTTTGACAATCCGAACACTGACCACTCCGCGTCAGTCCTCTTTGTCGGGGGAGATTCACACACACACACACACACACACACACACACACACACACACACACACACACACACACACACACACACACACACACACACACACAACACAGACACACACACACACACACACACACACACACACACACACACACACACACATACACAACAACACACACACACACACACACACACACACACACACACACACACGATAAATAATGTGGAATTCTTCGCGGACTGGCAGTGACACTAAAAAGACCGAAATGAACGAGGAGACATAACTGTGTTTTCTTGTCAGTATCGCACAATAACAGCATAGTAGAAATGCTACAAAACCATACCTTAATGCTATAGAGGATATGGATGCTGGTACTGAATATCCCCCTCTCAACAACAACAACAACAACAACAACAACAACAACAACAAAATCAGGGGAAATATCCAAAATTCTTAGAAAACATCGGAATGATTTCCATGCCCAACAACTCTTTTTTGCTATTTCCCCTTTCCTCTTCAGCTCCCCCCCCCCCCCCCCCCCCCCCCCCACCCCCCACACACACCCCCCCCCCACCCCCCCACCCCCCCCACCCCCACCCCGTCGCCGCTGCAAAGGAGAAACGGAGCCAGCGGCAGCAGCATAGTCATATGCATATTACACACGTGTCACTGACAGAACTGAATATATAGCATTTCACATCTTCAGTTGCGGAGGTTCGGGACATAAAAGCGTTACGCACATGCGATGTAAAACAGAGAGAAAAGAACAAAAACAAAAAAAAACAAAAAACAAAAAAAAAAGGGAAAAAACATATCACAATAAAGGGCTGTTTTCAGTGATCGTTTTGATCAAGTCATATCCACTGGAATGTCATATTTCACAACTAAAGAAATTCGTCAACGTTTCCTAGATGTGGGAGTACAGAAACTAAACGAAATGGGAAGGGGCAGGGAAGGGGCAGGGAAAGGGGGGTGGGGGGGGGGGACAGGTGGGAGAGACCAACCTTTATCACTTTTTTTTTATATAGTTATATGTAAACACACACACACACACACACACACACACACACACACACGCACTTACACAAACGCATCGCTGACGGACCCATCGATTATGGTCATGGTATCAGTAGGTACACGCGCATGACTTGTTTAAATATTAAAATGGCTTCACTGAACGTGTTTGATTTGATGCCATGAGTAGGGGGAGGAAACAGAACCCACAACAACAGCCCAAGGGGCCATAGCAAACTGCATACATTCTATATAAGACATGGGTCATCACAAGCCCGGTGACGCCGGACGTCGTTTGTCACAAGGGGAACAGCAGTGGAAATGGATACATCGTTTTCTTGTTGTTGTTGTTTTTACTTGATATCATAAAACACACCACAAGGGATCACAGCTGTCTTAAGTTGTTTTCTTCCTTTGTCTGTTCTTCTTTTTCTTTGTCGTACAGAGAGTGCGATGTCTAGAATCCCAGGTGTTGTTATCAGCACGGAAAAAAGCACACACAGAGCAGAGTTTTGGCAGACTGTGGAGAACGGTGCAGACTGATGACGTCGCTGTCCACCGGATGACCGGGCCCCGCTGACCACACTGACCACCTCCGCCTTGCTGGCCAGAGCTGGGGGAGCGAAGCCACACGGAGGAACGTCGGTTGTACGGGTCCAGAAGACACGCGGCCGGAGGATTTTGGATGTTTCCGGTTTGGCCCAGGAACTGTTCAAACATTCATTGCTTCTCTCCATGACGCATGATGACCCCACCTCACTGCTGAACCGCTTCCACCAGTATCGCTGCTCATCTCCCTATAAGCATCATGCTGGCAGATCTGCTGGGATCACGGTCTTAGAGACACAAGCAGCATCCCTCGATTCAAGTTTAGAATTGTCCACTGGGGGCTCTAGTGCCAGATCTTCGGAGATGACTTGATCATGAGTTTTGTTCCAGAATGTTCATATCTTGGCGTGCGACCTCCCAACGTATAACTACGAGCCGTGTGATGAGTCCTGCGATACTGAGGACTTTGCATGTGTGGACCTGGAACCAGGGCAAGCCCAAGCCACAGGTCCAGTCTCTGAGATATGATGGACGTCTTGGACTTGTCCTCACAAACAGCAGTACATGGACAAAACAGGCACAAGATGACTTGGTCCATCAAACAATATGATGACCATACCATGGACCTGGTCCATCAAACAATGTGATGACCATACCATGGACCTGGTCCCATAACAATGTGATGACCATACCATGGACCTGGTCCATCAAACAATGTGATGACCATACCATGGACCTGGTCCATAACACAATGTGATGACCATACTATGGACCTGGTCCATAACACAATGTGATGACCATATTATGGACCTGGTCCATCAAACAATGTGGTGACCATACCATGGACCTGGTCCATAACACAATGTGATGACCATACCATGGACCTGGTCCATAACACAATATGATGACCATACTATGGACCTGGTCCATAACACAATATGATGACCATACTATGGACCTGGTCCATAACACAATGTGATGACCATATTATGGACCTGGTCCATCAAACAATGTGGTGACCATACCATGGACCTGGTCCATAACACAATGTGATGACCATACCATGGACCTGGTCCATCAAACACCATACTATGAATCTGGTCCATAAGACAATGTGATGACCATACTGTGGACACTGGTCAGTCACGTAATATGTTGCTACCATTCCACCCCAGTGGGCACTGAGCGGTGGACTGAACCGTGTGGTTCTGCCCTCACAGACAGGTCTATTTTGTTCAGATTCCCCACATACAGGTCGTCGCTGAGAAATGATTCAAGCAGACATCGTCAATTCTGAGAGTGTGATATTCATCCCATGACACCAAGACAATGGCTATCGTGACGCTTCTTGTTGTGTGTTTACAGGAGAAGGCCTGGTTCTCTTTCTGGATGCCCGACTCAATCACAACGAGGATCCACGCGAAGGGAATTCTCCACCACTGCCGTCTGTGTGAGACAAGGTTGGAGTGGCCACACACTCTGCACAGCTTGAAAACGAGAATGTTGCAGTTTCTGTGAAACCAGTGGGATGAAGTTGTTATTTGGGAGGGGTGTGTGGTGTGTGTGTGTGTGGGGGGGGGGGGGGGGGGGGGGGCATGGGAAGAAACATATTGCTAAAAGAATGTTGCAGTTTCTGTGAAACCAGTGGGATGAAGTTGTTATTTTTGGGGGTATGGAAAGAAACATAACGGCTTAACATAAAGTAGCAAAGATGTCCTTCTGAGGTTATTTGTGTGGAAGAGGAAGTGGACTGAAAAAAAAAAAGAAGTTGGATTAGATGACAGACTGTTTCAGCTTCATTTTTTTTCGTTTTGCCTCTGCTTTATCTGTAAACAGCAATGCTATGTCCGGGTTTTGCGATTCGTCCCATTTTGGAAGCTTCTTTGCGACTGGACCACACCGCCTGCCTCCTACGCCTGTTGTCGCTGACCCACTTGCTATCGCACCTGTTGTGACCTCCACTGGGTCTGTTCTGGAATTGAAAGTCCTTTGCACCATGCCATCAATGTGCATCCCTGAGAACGTGAATGCTGACCGTTTTCATGGACCAATCAGAGGACGTGACTATCTATGGTGCATGGTGGGAATGAAATAGCAATAGCGGTCCGCTATGATCGTGTCTGACATATCGTCCTTATGATCCTATCTGACCTGTCGTCCTTATGACCCTATCTGACATATCTTCCTTATGATGCGATCTGACATATTGTCCTTTCAGACTTGACTGCGCTTGTCTGTTCTGAAGATTGAGCTAATTTTTATGCAGAAACAGAAATCTATTTGTCAAAATATTTTCTTTTTTTTTTTTTTTTTTTTTTAATGAATGTATGCAAGATCCTGCAATTGAAATCCCCTGGATACAAGAGTGACTAATGATACGTGCACTTCAGTGGCCTGTTCTTTGGTGGCCATGTGCACTGAACTGTAACGATGACTGTCTTAACTCAGTCGGTTTCCGACACTGTTCACATCGCTTGAAGGCGTGTCGGACGCATACTTCCGACAGAGTTTGACGATTTTGAAATCATACCTTTTATTCAAAGGGCAATAAATCTCATTTTGGGGACAGCTTAGGGCCCTTTTTATGCAGTTGCTTCCCTTAGACCATTCTTTGTGTATTCTGTAGTAGTTTTATACGGATTTGAATTGTCCTATTCTCAGTTTCCCGCCATCACACGATTTTGAAACACGATCACACAATTTTGAGTGGATCAAGCATTTTGTGGTCAAATTCTTGTGTTTTATGCAGTTGTCATAAATATACTATTCTCTGTAGGTCATACCAAGTGCTCAGAAGTGTAACTGAACTTGTGTGGGAGGATAGAGAGCATGAAGAAGTGGATTACAGTGTGCTCAAAAAGTTTTTTTTTTTTTTCTGCAAATGTGTATCATTTTGGATTACTTACATCATGTGAACTGTAAGGATTCTTCATTAAAGGTAAGCATTTTTGATAAACATATTATTTTTTATATCCAATAGTGTATGTTTCATGCTCCTAGGGTAAAGTGGTTGATTTTTTCATGATTTTTGAAAATTGCCAAAAATCGTGTAATCTGAGGGCCAAACTGGTCCATTTTGGCTGTGACTTGATTGAGTTAACGTCCATGCTAATTTGCTTTCTGTTTGTCTGTTTGTTTGTTTGTTTGTTTTCGGTGTGTTTTTGTTCGTTTAACTCTCGGAAATAGTCTGTGATCACCGTGATATTTGAAGTTTGCGCGAGTTTGTGGACAGTGTGGTAAAATTTTTTTTAAATTCACTAATTCTACTCTGCAGAATAACTTTTAAAAAAAGTTTGAATTATACTGCATCTATGAATCTACTTATGTATCTATCCGTATTTGTCTCTCAGTGTATTCATGTGTGTGCGTCAGAGAAAGAGGGGGGGGGGGGAAGGGGGGGGGGGGGGGGTAGGAGGGAGAAGGGTAGGCAGGAGAGAGGGGGCTCGCCGAAAATTGTCACTTCCTCGCACTAACCAGTGAATACTTCTCGTTGCGCAAGGTCCTGAAGCCCCAAAATGTCCTCTTTAAAAGTTAGTTTGAGAAACTGGTGGTGGGGTAGACTTACTCTGTTGCTTGCATGGGCTGGTGATGTTCACACGATGGTCCAGCAGAAGATCACGATGACCTGCAGACAGGAGACAGTCCGTGCAGGCAGCGCCCCCTATCCACTGTCAGGGCCCGTAAAGCAGATCCTTGTCGCCCTGCGCACAGAGTGCCCGAGCCACGTCAAAGACGGTCTGGAATTCCCGCACCTGTCTGTACCACACATGCCCACAGACCCTCTGTGGTGCACACACAGTTGTCAGAGCTCCCATCCACATCCACAGAGCGCCCGATATGCACACGGATGGAGATGATGCACGCAGGTCGCTGGAAATGCACTAAAGAGAGTCTGGGATACACAAAAATCGTTTGAAAAATGCACGAAAATCGTTTGTGATGGACATGGCTCCTTCGAAATTCACTACACGTCGTTTGTAACGCACACAGATCGTTTGAAATGCACGAAAGATCGCGTATAACGCACAAGATCGTTGAAAGTGTACGCAATGTTGTTTGTAATGCATAAAAAAAAAAAAACAGCCTGTTATGTTACGCACACAGATTGTCTGGAACGCTCGCAAACCATTGGCACAGCATACATGACGTCCGGAATGATTCCAAGATTGTTCTGTCTTCTGGTTGGCTTGTCCAGCTGTTGTTCTCCACTGTCAACCGCATCAAATCAAATACAGCTGGTATGAATTTTCTTATTGATCTGTACAGACACATCAGTCGGAACAATGGGGAATTCTTTGACACAGAACATTGGACAGACGGGTGATAGGGAACGGTATGGATAATAATTATGCTGGATATTCAGTTTGGTTTCAGTGCGTGCGTGCATGCGCGCGGGCACGTGTGTGTGTGTGTATGTGTGTCTGTGTATGGATGTCTGCGTGTGTGTACATGCGTACGTGCGCGTGTGTGCGCGCGTGTGTGTATGTGCGAATGTGTGTGCGTGCGCGCGCGTGCCAGCGCGTGCATGTGTGTGTGTGTGTGTATGTGTGTGTGTGTGTGTGTGTGTGTGTGTGTGTGTGTGTGTGTGTGTGTGTGTTTGCTCGCGCGTGCACACACGCTCACGCATGCGCGCGCACGCATATGTTCAAATTCGTTCATACACGTGCATGTCCATGCACCTTTGTACAGAGAAGAGATTGTGAACTCCAGCCAGAGATGACCTGCGTCGTTTTCTGTGTGCGTGTGTCTGTTCGTTTGCTTGTTTGGCAGATTGTGGATCCGTGTTGCCTAAACCAGTTTCGGTTCTTTCGCATCAGAAGGTTATGGCAGAACTGGTTTCTAG
>JADBJO010001107.1:201147-206147 GCA_016801955.1 Conus betulinus
GAACTAGGAAAAAAGCAGCTGTCTGTTGTGAATCTGTTCATATGTTGCCTCTGAAAAGGTTTCTTGGTATAGATAGGCAGACTCCAAATGATCTAATTTATGGTGAAACCAGTCGATTTCCCATTTACATTACTTCTGTTGTTACTGGCTCAAACTGATACAAATGGGAGACTTAAGAATTCCTCATAAGGCGTACAATATGTTATATGACTGAGATACTAAAGGTAAAAGTAACTGGGTTTTCAAAGTGTGCCCTTGTCTATTTAAATATGGATTTGTATTTGCTTGGCTGAATCAAGGGGTTGGTAATATTAAAGAGTTTTTGTCTTTTCCATCAAGGTTGGTTGACAGCAGATGGCAGAAAATGGACTGATCATATTCATAACAGTGACAGATTTGATTTCTTAAGGAACTTTTGCGATGTTCATGACCTGAAAACGTATTTAGCCACTACTTTAAACAAAAGATGTCACTCTACATTCTGCTTCTCTAAGCTGAGAAAACTGCTTGCAGTTTCTTAAAGATTTTGCACAACAACGTGGCTTCATGCAAAAATTCAGCGTGATTTCAGTGTTGTCAGTTACCTAGCAACTTCCATAGTCAGCGGGAGAGGAGAAAAGGTAAGGGGGGGGAAGCGACTTGCTTGATTCTGACGTCAAAAACATGCCACACGACTCACTAACATTGGTTTGCATTTAGGAGATAATAGCATTACAAAACTGACAAGAAAGCAAGCACAACCAATTTAGTTTAGTCCTTTTTAAACATGTGACTGAAATGAACAGCTCGATATCCTCCCAACCTATACAAAAACAATACTAGCCTTTCCATAAGGGACCATCAACCAGGATATGCCCTTCTAGTGCATGCTACAGAAACCACAGAACTGAGACGTCAGTCCCTCTGCACATCATGCACGACAGATCACTTTGATGGGCTGAGAAATGTATCTGTGCAAGGGGAAGGGAAAATGCCCACAGTGACACTGTTAAGAATCTTTTTCAAAATACGAGGTGCATGAAACCCAGTGTATTAAACAGACAGCTAAACAAAGCATGTTTGGAGATGTTTCAAACACGATGCAAATCAGCACTAAATCCAACACACCCTACCTGTCTGTTCAGCCCTCACCCACCCTCTTCTCTGTGTAAAGACAGACAGACAGACAGACAGAGAGACAGACTGACAGACAGACAGACAGACAGAAAGACAGAGATTTTGAGTGTATGTGCACATGCTGTGTGTGTGTGTGTGTGTGTGTGTGTGTGTGAGAGAGAGAGAGAGAGAGAGAGAGAGACAGACAGACAGACAGACAGACAGAAAGACAGAGATTTTGAGTGTATCTTCACATGCTGTGTGTGTGTGTGAGAGAGAGAGAGAGAGAGAGAGAGAGAGAGAGAGAGAGAGAGAGAGAGAGAGAGAAAGGAAGGGGGGTGGGAGTGGGAACAAACTCCTGCAAATAAATCAGTGACAACAAAGCAACCAGCAAAATTCCACACCATTTGCATTTCAATCTCCTGTGCCGTCGCCGGCGCCTTCTGGGATCCGCCGTTGAGCACGGCGCCGTTGGAGTTGAAGCTATTGGCAGACTCTGTAGGAGGCGGGGCCTTGAGTGACGCGCGCGCAGAAGCGGGCACTGAGGACTATAGACGGCCACCACCGTCTCGGGGGGCGCGTCAATCGCCTCCTCCAGCTGCCAATTGCGGCGGCCGGCACTCTCCTTCTTCTCTGTGGCCCCCGCCCACCGACCAATCGGCGCGGAGCACAGCCGCCTCCCTGTCTTGCCATTGGTGGCCTTCCTTGGCGAGTTGCGGGCGATGTCTGCTGCCTCGCGCTTGAGGACTGAAAAGAAAGACAACGCAAGCGTGTTCAAAAGGTGATTGAAAAGAAAAACAATCAAAATCATCTGCAAGAGGTCATCTTTCTTAGCCTGAAACAATGCACACATCTACACATCCTCTCTCTCTCTCTCTCTCTCTCTCTCTCTCTCTCTCTCTCTCTCTCTCTCTCTCACACACACACACACACACACACACACACACACACAACAAAACAAAAAACTCATGAATTCTCATGAAACTATGTGCTTGTATGCAATTACATATTCTCCTTTCATCAAAGAGATGTCATTGTGTGAACACACACACCCATATACGCTCTATCACATCTGCAAACCTGTGAGACCATGATGTGCAGGGAATACAGCCAAGATTCCCCCTCTTTCTCTGCTTGAGGTGAAAAAATGAACGAAGAAAAGTGGGAAAGAAAAAAAAAAGCACAGAATGGGTGCTCGAAAATGAGAAAAAGCAGATACATCACCTACCGATCAATCCCACATTGTAGTCATGTCTTGTGCTCATGTACATGTGCATATCCCTCTGGCATCCCATTCTCTCTCTCTGTCTTACTCTCTTTCCCATTCCCCCCCCCCTCTCCCACACCCTTCACCTCTATTCCCTCTAGCACTGAGAACTAAAACAGAGAGCAGTAACAACCTGAAGGTCTTTCAGCAATCATATCTCAAAAAAAAAAAAAAAAAAAAACATTTTCCATCTCCCGTCAAACTTAATCACCCTCAGTTTGTGTTGATTATATAAATTTGTCAGTCAATTGAACACTGTGTTAGGTCCATTGAACCCATCCTGGCCCATTAAACAATATCTGGGTCATTTACATCCATTGCTGGGTCACCTCATTATTAAAGATGATTGTTCTCTTGCATCAAAATTATAATATATATAACAATACTGAAAAAAAACAGTGACAGAAGATAAACAGGTATTTCCAGAAGCTGATGTTAGTAGTGACCATGATCTTGTCAAGATGGCTCAAACTTCGTTTGAAGAACAAGAGGAGAGTGAAAATCAGGTCTCAGATTCAATCTTGACAAACTGAAAGATACTGACATCGTTGAACAATGTCCAGAAAATTTCGCCCCACTATTTCTCTTACAAGACCTTGAAGCCTTGAAGCCTTCACAAACAATTTGAGAGCCATGTGATGACTGAGGCAGCAGCCTAGGTCCTCTGAGAGGGCAGATGGAAATCACAGCCATGGATCCAGGAGATGTAGGACACTAGGAGGACCTTGAAACTGCTGAAGAAGACTGAGAGGGATAAAGACAGTGCTGTAACAAGGACAGTCGGGGGGGAAGAAACAAAGAATGCAAAGTAAAACTGGGCTGAGAACAGTCTGAGGACATTGAAGAAAAAGACACAGATGACAGGAGCTCTAAGAAAATTTTCAAGACTGTAAAGGACTTGACCAAACAAACGTAAAGTCGAGTTAGCAACATTTACGACAAAGGCAGCAATAGTCTCTCACAGGAAGAGGACATCGTTGAATGTGGACGACTCTTGCACTAAACTCTACAACTTATAGGGCACAGGAGATCCAAAATGTGCTAAATGAGGATGACTGTCCATTATCCCTTGAAGGAGTCATAGTCAAAGAGAAATGGCTGAAATGTGGAAAGACTGCAAGCACCAACAGCATCTCAGCAGAACTCTTGAAACATGCTGGAGAGGCATGAACTTACATCCTGACTGCCATCTGCAACACAGTCTGGCACATTGGGGAGTGGTCCACATCATGGAGTCAGTCACGAACAGTCACCCTTCACAGGAACGGAAATCCCCAACACTTCCAGAACTGCCGCTCTATAAACCTGATTAGCCAGGCCAAGCACAAAATCATTCTGAATTGACTGCAACTGCAAGCAGATGCCAGTATTGCTGAAGAACAGGCTGCATTCCACAATGCCGAGGAATCATTGAACAGCTCTTGAAGCTCTGTACCCTATGCAAAAAACCCTCCAGCACCAGAGAGAGTCCTACCATGCCTTCACAGACTCTAAGAAGGCTTCCAGTAGGGTTTGGCAGGAGGTGCTATGGGCCACAATGAAGTTATTAAACATCAGGGAGAGTTGCTGCATACAACAGATGTTCATCTGGGCTGCCTTCTACCTCCCTCACTTTTCAACATTTTCAGCTTTTCCCACTTTTCAACTGGGATGCATTAGGACTGATGCTCTTGAAGATCATGCTAGCACAGTCACCGGTGGATGAACAATCATAAACCTTCGATTTGCAAAGGACATTGATGGTCTGACAGACAGAGAACGAGAACTCGACAACCTCGTTAACGACTGGATGAATTAACATTAACCAGATATGGCACTGAAGTCAGCCCTGAGAAGATGGAACTGATGGCCAGCTAGGACATCACCAATGGTACTGATATAACTGCCCGTGGTCAGAAGTCAACGGCTCAACAGTTCTCTTACATGGGATCCATCATTAGCAAGGAGGGATTAAAACCAGTAGTCCTTTCAATGGCACCAAAGACAACCACAGTATTATCCTGATAAAACCCTGTATGGAAGGAAAACAACATCTCTACAAAGATACGATCAGGTGCCTGTGTGAACTGATTTTTTTTCATCTTCCTGGGTGCACGTCAGACAGGAACCCTCAAAGTGGATCTGGAGAGAAGAATCTAAGCTACAGAATTTAAACATCACTGAAAAAAACTGGACATACGATACACTGATCATATCCCCAGTCACTGAAAAGAACTGGACATACGATACACTGATCATATCCCCAGTCAACAAGTGTGTCACATCATCAGGCTGCACATAGGGCAATACGAACATCAGTCAAGGCAAGAAAATGACGTTTGGTATGGTCATGTTACAAGATCCAATGGTCTTGCAAAGACAATCCTTCAGGAAACTGGGGAACTGTTGAAAGTGGGGAACAGATGGGAAGATGGACGGGGAAAACCATTTGGAACACAACTGACACAACTAGAGGGACCTGGTGAACTGTTCTTCAGTGTGGTGTCCCCTTGACTCCTCAGGGCGTTAAGGGAGGAGAATTTTCCTCGAGGTTTCATAAGTGAAATATGTGTTCAGCATGTACATGTGTCAGTTGGTACACAGGCGACAACACGTGAATATGAAAATACATGCTCACGTGCATTGCACCAATCTATGT
>JADBJO010001107.1:211147-241147 GCA_016801955.1 Conus betulinus
TAACATCATCATTATCATCACCGTTATTATTATCGGTGCTGCTGCTGCTGCTGCTGCTGCTGTTGTTACCATTATCTGCATGTTTTATTTTTTTTTTTTTAATCCAAACTTAATGTCGAACGGACATCTCACAAACCGCTACAAAGCTTGACATCAGAACAGCTGAGCGGGGTAGATCTGGAACCCGTTGACATTAACCGTCCCGTTCCATGCGCGCGCTTTCGGTGATTCTTCCAGCGGAGTTCCCACCGATGCCTCCCATAGCCGCTGTCAGCCTGTGCGGGACTTGCCCGCTGGGTACCTTTGCCAAAGCAGAGGAGGCCCCATAGCGAAGGGAGATAAGCGAGGCCTAGAGGAGGAGGGGTATGGCAACAACAGACATCGCACTTCTCACGTGGAAAGCGGGCCTACGTTCGTTCGTCATCCCGTTCCTACACCTTCAAAGATTTTGTAGTCATAGGTTTGGTGGCAATAGTTGTAGTACTAACGGTAGGAGTGATGGTCGTAGTAGGAGCAGCAGGATTAGAGAAGGAGGAGTAGGAGGAGGAGTTGTGAGCAGACAGTAACCCCCCCCCCCCCCCCCCCCCCCCCATCGTTGGCCGACGAAAGATAAAGCGTCAAGCAGGCCCAAACATACAACACAAAGCATGCCGCAATGAGCAGCAAGCCTTGTCCTTCATTTCTCTGAGAAGGAGCAGGACGACAGGACACACACTTGCTAGTGTGCGTGGTGCGTCATCAGTGTCAACGTTGTCCAGAAGGCAGTCAAGCTCCTCTAAGTTCACAAAGTTATGATGCCGTTGGCTCTTTCTTTCTTTCTTTCTGCGTACGCAGGCTGATACTCCTGCGGACACTGCCTGTGTAGACAGGCAGTCGAGTTTTGTGTGTATGACCGTTTTTTTTTTTTCTATCCCGCCATTAAGGCAGCCGTATTCCATCTTCGGGGAAGGTGCATGCTATGTGTAACGTGTCATCCATACCAACAGCCAAACTGGTCTTCTCTTCCGAAAGTTGGTGACAGGATTTTACGTGTGTGCAAGATGTTGTGCGTGCGTTCACACACGGAACCTCGGTTTATAGTGTCATTCGAAGGACTGTATGGGGAATGGAGTCAGAACCAATGTTAACTCCGAGGGAAAAATCCCCCTGTACCGAAATTCGAACCCGCAACCCCAGGATCACGAGTCCGGCGCTCTACCAACTGAGCTATTCCGACCCCCATTACCTTGGTTCGACTGAAATAGGGACTACTGACCCCCCCCCCCCCCCCCCCCCCCCCCCCCCTACTCCTCCTTTTTTTTCATATTGCAGTCGATGGGCAGCTTATGCATTCTCAGGAAGACGAAGGGCGGCGGACAGACAGGGAGGAGTTCCACCTTAACATGCCGTGTTCCAGACATGGGGAATGGCTGACCATTCGCTGGACATGGGAAGTACACTTCAAGACAAAAAATCATTACATGACAAACAAAATCAGGTTCTCGCTTCGTTTCTTTCTCAATACACTTTCCAAATATAAAACGAAAATCTACACAATGTGACAATCGCCATGTGACTACATAATGTGACAATCACCATGCGCCGACATAATGTGACAATCGCATGTGACTATATAATGTGACAATCACCATGTGACTATATAATGTGACAATGACCATGTGATTATATAATGTGACAATGACCATGTGATTATTTAATGTGACAATGACCATGTGATTATATAATGTGACAATGACCATGTGACTATATAATGTGACAATGACCATGTGACTATATAATGTGACAATGACCATGTGACTATATAATGTGACAATCACCATGTGATTATATAATGTGACAATCACCATGTGATTATATAATGTGACAATGACCATGTGATTATATAATGTGACAATCACCATGTGACTATATAATGTGACAATCACCATGTGGCGACATAAAGTGACAATCACCATGTGACGACATAATGTGACAATCACCATATGACTGCATAATGTGACAATCACCATGTGACGACATAATGTGACAATCACCGTGTGACGACATAATGTGACAATCACCATGTGACTATATAATGTGACAATCACCATGTGGCGACATAAAGTGACAATCACCATGTGACGACATAATGTGACAATCACCATATGACTGCATAATGTGACAATCACCATGTGACGACATAATGTGACAATCACCGTGTGTGACGACATAATGTGACAATCACCATGTGACGAAATAATATGACTATAACCGTGTGACGACGTAATGATGTATTTCATTGTTCTGTACCGTTCTGTATCGTGTATTGCCATGTTACACTGTGCTCCCATTGTATGGTATTACACTATGGTACATTGCATTGCACTCTGCTGTAATGTTTTGTACAATATTGTACTGCACAGTGTTAGTCTGTATTGCAAGCATTACTGTATTGTGCTGTTGTGCTATACAGTATTGTGTTGTTTTGTATTCCAATGCACTGTACCGAGCTGATTGTATCGCACTGGATTTTATTGTACTGCATGGCATCGTATTGTACTGCAGTACACTGCTTTATTCTGTACTGTTCTCTTCTGTACTGTGTGGTATTACGTTGTACTGTACTATTTCTGTTGTACTATATTGCACTGTATGTTTAGTTTGCTTCTTTGTAGTACTGTAGGTTGTATTGTACTCTGTTTCGTACTGTATAACAATGTACGGAATTGTGCGGTAATGCATTACATCGCATTGGATCGTATCGTCTTATTCTACAGTTCTATACTAAACTGTGCAGACTACATTATATTGCGTGGTACAGCATTGTGCTGTATCGTTCTCTGCTGTATTGTACTATACAGCACTATATCACATTGTACTATCTCATCACATTGTACTATCTCATCTGATATTGCACTATACTGTACTACACCGTGCGGCTCGCATATACTGCAGTGTACTGCCGGGTAAAACCAAATCTGTAAAAAAAAAACAAAAAAAAAACTGAAATAAATGTTAGCGAACCGCCCAGAGAAACATGGACAAACGAGTCACAACACAAAACACTGTAAGTCTGTAAATTTTGCTAGACGGAATACATCAACTCCAAACGGGCGAAATACGGCGGGACGGCGAAGGAGGGAGGTGGGTGCGTGAGAAGGAGGAGAAGGAGGTGAGGGAGAGAGGGGATGGAGGAGGGGAGCCTTGGAATGGGAGGTCGGGAGGACAGTGGGGAGGACAGGGGGTGGGGGGGGTGGGGGGGGGGGGGGGGGGGGGGGGCGTAAAGCTGCAGAAACGAAAAAAATCGATGGTGGGAGGCTGGATGATAGTGTGTCGGAGTTTCTCACAAATCATGCAGGCTTACAGTTGATGGTCGTCTCTGTCTGTCTGTCTGTCTGTCTGTCTGTCTGTCTGTCTGTCTCTCTCTCTCTCTCTCTCTCTCTCTCTCTCTCTCTCTCTCTCTCTCTGGTGTGTGTGTGTGTGTGTGTGTGTGTGTGTGTGTGTGTGTGTGTGTGTGTGTGTGTGTGGCGCGCGCGCACATGCGTGTGTACTTGCGTGCGTTCTGTTCCTCCTCTTTTACACGTACTCCTTTCCACTCACCTACCCTCTCCCCTACACACCCACATCCATATCCATACATCTCAGGCGCGCGCGCGCGCGCGCGCACACACACAACACACACACACACACACACACACACACACACACACACACACACACACACACACATACACACACACACACACACACACACACACACACACACAACCTCTTTCCCTACACACAAGCTCTTTCCCTAACCCTTTCCCTAAACTCCAGACCAGCCCCACCCCTCCTTCCACGGTTAAAACAGCAACGAAGGCACCAAGATCTCGTTCCAGAGGAGCGACCGTCCAGGGGTCAGTGTCAGGCCATTCACATCATCACGCCCTGTTGTTTACTGCTCGGCCAGAATGGGAGGGGGGGGGGGGGGGGGGAGGGGAGGGGATGGGGATATGGGGGGGTGTGGTGGGGGTGGAAGGGCTGGGTCTGTCCCAACTGTTTTAGTTGAAAAAGGGGAAGGACGAGACACGCACCACGGGACGGGATGAGGTGCAAAGAATAGAAGTCGACGTGATGGGTGGGGGGGGGGAGGACAGGAGAACGAGGTAGGGACAGAGACGGGCCGGGAGGGGGGGACGGGGGGGGGGGAGGGGGGGCTGGTTGGCGGGGGGGAAGGAAGCGACAGGAAACGTTCTGTAGAGACCGGAAACAGGAAGCTGGAGGTCGGATGACGTCGGAATCCCCTTCCGAAAACCGAAAAATGGAGAGGCTTTGAAAAAAGCGTGAATGGGTACTGTTCTTGTTTACTAAAAAAAAAAAAAAAAAAAAAAAAGTTACAAAAAGTCAGAATGGAGAAAGAGAGAGAGGAGGGGGGGGGGGGGTGGGGAGGGGGGAGGGGGGTCTTTCCAAACGTAGTTTGCCTCGTAACGCGGTGCCTATTCGAGGTTTACCTCCAACCAACAAACATGGCGCCTTGTTACTGCTCCACTTGAACTCCAATCAGCCGAGCTGACAACACGCGGCACAGTCTGGGCTTACATCATACACGAAAAAAGAAAGGTTTTGTCATAAACAACAACAACACAACAACAACACAACATCAACATGCATCCGTAATCATCTCCGACAATTTACGGCTGAAGCAAACAACCCAAAGTCAGATGTACCTTGGCCCTCACGCTGACGGCGAAAGCTGTTTGGTTTGAATCATTAGGAAATTACAGGCATAGTATTTCCATTGAAGGGAGACTCCGTCTGTGCTGAAAGACTTCTCAGGCATCCACAGGAGACAGAAAATAGAAATATCTGACGGTTTGATGAAAAGAAAGAAAGAAAGAGATAGCCAACAGAGAAAGGAAAGAAGATGACAGCATGAAGGAAGGAGGACGGACAAAACAAGAAAATAAAAGCAGGAAAGAGGAAAGCAAGGAAGAAAGGAAGAAGGATGGGTAACCGGGAAGAAAGGAGGGGGAAAGGGAAGAAATGAAGGAAACGGGGAAAGGAAGGAGGAGGACATGTGAGAAAGAAGGAAGAAATAAGAGAAGAAGGAAAGAAATAAGAGGGGGGAAAAAGTGGTTTTCCACGAATTCAGTCGAAGCTGGTATATTAAAGATGACAAATATGGTGGACATGATGAGATTTCATACTTCTCTGGAAGGTGTGTTCACTGTTCACGCATTTTTCTAATAGCGAATTAATTTCTGCAACGTCAAGTTCTAAATTACTGTCAGGTGTTTTTCTTAACCCACCATCTCTAGCTGATTTATCTGCTGTTTCATTACCAGATATGCCACAATGTGATGGAATCCAGCAAAAAGATACTCCAATTCCCTCCAACATGATAACATGTATATAATATCTAATTTTAAAAAAAAAGTAACTCTTGTTCTTATTTTTTGATTCCCAATTTTGCAAGCTATATAGCACTGACTTGGAAAGGCAGTTTGACCTTTGTGCAGAGTTCACCAACCCTCTCTTGTCCTTAGTCAGGACACCTGTTCCTAGCCCCTGGCTAACAAGGCGTTAATTTCACCACCTACCCCCTGGCGATAGGATGAGACAAGGGGAGTAAGTCCAGCGGCGGGGGAGGGGGGAGGTGTAGGGAGAGGATGCAAGGATGGAAGGGGGGGTGGGGGTGGGGGTGGGGACAACAAAAATACAAGACAGAAAAAAAAAACGAGGAAAAGAAAGAAGAAACAGACCCAAATCGCTGGGGAGATGGGGTAGGAGAAGAAATAACCCAGTAGACAAACAAAATAAATGAATAAATGAATAAAACAGGAAGAGGTTAAAGTAAAAAAAAAAAAAAAAGGAGAAGAACAATGGAGAAATCGAAATATGAAACCAAGATTAAAGATCAGAAGGCGAAGAAAATCAACAAGACAAAACAAAAACGAAGGAGAAAAAGACTTAGAGGGGAACTGGGGAGAGCGTAGACATCAGCCACGGAAAAACGGATCGTGGATCCACCGTCTGATCCTGATCCGCATCATAGATCCGCACACAAAATTTAATTACAAGTCCGTGGGGCAAATTTCAACTTTCTACCGAGTTTGATCCAAATTAGTTTTGTTGGTTTCACGTCATATTGCTGACATATACACAAAAACCGCTAACAGGCACAGCAAAAACATCATCTCTGACACGGACGCCAGGAACGTACACACACACACACACACACACACACACACACACACACACACACACACACACACATACACACACAAAGAGCGTTAACAGAATCTGGCGAATCGCCCAGACTGATACATATATTCATATACACGTATACGAAAGAGACGAGATTTAGATTTTCAAAAAGACAAAGTTTAAAAACAAAAACTAGTATCTGATTCAAGTTTCTGTCTGTTTAGAACACACTTTATCACCGATACAAACACAAAAAAAACGTTGTCTTCCTGACATAAGAAAAAGGTTTCTGCTCAGTACCTCATTAGTTCTGTTCAGTGCGCAGTGTTATCATCTGGTCGACAACACTCGGCGCGTAATTCTGAGTCAGAAAGACCGACCACTCTCTCCACCAATCAGAAAAGACCGACCGCTCTCTCCACCAATCAGAAAGACCGACCACTCTCTCCACCGATCTGAAAGACCGACCACTCTCTCAACCAATCACAAAAGACCGACCACTCTCTCCACCAATCAGCGGACGCTGTAGTTTTCTGTGCAGAAAAAAACGGGGGGGGGGGGGGGGGGGGGGGGGGGGGGGGGGGGGGGGGATAATAATAGCTGAGCATATCAAATCCAGGAACATATTAAAACCTATTGAAGACAATGCGTCCAGACTCACCAAAGTCCGGGCGGAAAAGGACTCCTTCGGCTGGAAGACAGCATTTTTTCGCAAGCAGCAGACAGCAACCCCACAGGTGCGGCGAGTCTGGACGAGGAACCTCGTTGACCAGCGACTGTCGTCACTGCTGGTCACCTCTCTCTTTTCTCTACAACTACTAATCTCAGTTACGTCGGGGCTGGGCCACATGATCTGCCGCATTCTGTCAACTTAACTGTCATTGGTAGAAAAAGCCGAAGGATTCAGCTGCTGCTCATACATCCTCCGCGTCCCCGGGGGGCCGGCCGGAAACAGGAAGATGACGATGGAGCGTCATGTGGAGGAGGATGACGGATGCATGGTGGAGGAGAGGCGGGGGGTGGGGGGGGGGGGGGGGGGGGGGGGGGGGGGGGGGGGGTGGGGGGGGTGGCGGGGGAGGGGGGATGACGGATGCATGGAAGGGGCGGAAGGGGGGGGGGGGGGGGGGGGGGGGGGGGAGGGGCAGACGGACAGACCCGAGGAAGTCCAACCACGTCAAAACAACAGTCAGTCAGTACGAGACCGGGGGAGGCTGGGGGGGGGGGGGGGGGGGGGGGGGGAGGAAGAGAGATATGCGTGTGGGAGAAGAGGGAAGGGGAGGGTGGGGAGGGGGGGGGGAGGAAAGGAATAACTCGTGCCTTTTTTTTTTTATCTCATTTTTTAAAAAATCTATATTTATTCCCCGGCCGTGTGGGCCTGTCTGTGGACGGAGAATACCCGACCTGTCTTTTGGCCTGCAAACAGTTGCCAGTGACAGCGAGCTGGGAGGAAAAAAAAAAAAAACACGAAATCCTTCTGAACCGTTTGAGAAAGACAGTGGATAGGCCAGGAACAGGCCGAAAGAAATGGGCACTTGGGAACGGATGGAACGGATGGAATAGACAAGATGAATCGGTGGGGTGGGGTTGACGGGCACTTGGAACGGATGGAACAGACAAGATGAATCGGTGGAGTGGGGTGACGGGCACTTGGAACGGATGGAACAGACAAGATGAATCGGTGGGTGGGGTGATGTGGAAGGGGTATGCGAAGAAATGAAAGAAGAGAATGCACAAGGAAAGGAGGTGGGGGGGGGGGGGGGGGGGGGGGGCTTTAAAGAAAAAACAAGAAACAGAAAAATCAAAATAAGAGAGAGACAGACAGACAGACAGACAGACAGAGAGACACAGAGACACAGAGGGAGGGAGGGAGGGAGGGAGGAGGGAGGGAGAAAAAAAGACAGAGAGAGACAGACGGAGAATGAGAGACAGAGAGAGATCATTGCAAAATGACAAAAGACAGAAAGAAAGAAAAGGAGAAATACCGAAAAAGCAAGAAAGAAAGAAAAGAAAGAAAGAAATGGGAAAAAGACAGGCAAACAAGAAGGAGGAAAGAAAACCAGACAAAAAGAAAGAAAAGAGAAATGAAGGGATGGACAAGAATAGCGAGTTGAAGTTCTTCCATCGCCTCACTCTACGTAATATTCGATCATCAAGAATTAAAACAAGCAAAAAGAGGCAGTATGTGCATGCGTGTGTTCCCCCCCCCCCCCCCCCTCCCCTCTCTCTCTCTCTCTGTATGTGTGTGCGTGCGCGCGCGCGCGCGCGCGCATATATGTGTGTGTGTGTGTGTGTGTGTGTGTGTGTGTGTGTGTGTGTGTGTGTGTGTGCGCGCGCGCCTGTGTGTGTGTGCATCAGTGAGTGAATGAGTGAGTCTGCATGCGCGCGCGCGCGCGCGCGCGTGTGTGTGTGTGTGTGTGTGTGTGTGTGTGTGTGTGTGTGTGTGGTGTGTGCGTGCGTGTGTGTGGCTTTTATCACATTCAAACGGCACGAAAGCGTCAGTACACCAAACACTAGAACAGAAATAAACCCAAACGCTGTGTATCATACGCCCAAACATTTTAACTTTGCATTCCACTGTCCATCGGTTATCAGACCACAGCGTCGGTGGAAAAGAAGGCGGGAAAAACGAGAGTGGAGGCCCCACTAAAACACACACACACACACACACACACACACACACACACACACACACACACACACGCACGCACGCACGCACACACACACACACACACACACACACACACACACACACACACACACACACACCTCACCCCCAAACAGACGTGATAAACTAATAAACTCGTGCTACAACTTGCTGTTGTCTGACGATACACATTTGGTCACATTTGGCGTTTTGACCTGATGAACGGCGCTGCTGACTGACTCGTGACTATGTCTGGCTTGACAGACACGTGACAATGTCTGGCTTGACAGTTACGCGGCTATGTCTGGCTTGACAGTCACGTGACTATGTCTGGCGTGACAGTCACGTGACTATGTCTGGCTTGACAGTCAAGTGACTATGTCTGGCTTGACAGTCACGCGACTATGTCTGGCTTGTGAATATGTCTGGCTTGACAGTCACGTGACCGTGTCTGGCTTGACAGTCACGTGACTATGTCTGGCCTGTGACTATGTCTGGCTTGACAGTCACGTGACTATGGCCTGACAGTCACGTGACTATGTCTGGCTTGCGACTATGTCTGACTTGACAGTCACGTGACTATGGCTTGACAGTCACGTGACTATGTCTGGCTTGTGACCATGTCTGGCTTGACAGTCACGTGACTACGTCTGGCTTGACAGTCACGTGACTATGTCTGGCTTGTGAGTATGTCTGGCTTGTCAGTCACGTGACTATGTCTGGCTTGTGAGTATGTCTGGCCTGTCAGTCACGTGACTATGTCTGGCTTGACAGTCACGTGACTATGCCTGTCTTGTGAGTATGTCTAGCTTGTCAGTCACGTGACTATGTCTGGCTTGACAGTCAAACAGCAGACGGGAACAGGTCAGGCCCGCCGCAGATTCTGAACTCCAGGAAAACTTTCGGTTTGTGTGGATTGGTTCCGTCGATCGCCTCTTCACCTATGGCCCGCCATGCTGAGGACAGGAAGACACGGGCACCGAAACCTTCACAGGCGGACTTCACTGACACATGATTCCATGCACTAGTAACGAGCAGTGACGGAGCAATACACGAGTGACATTTGTTTCCTGGATATCCTCAGAGAAACACGCACTTCACTGACATCTTTCGTTTTTTTTTTTCTGTCTGCGTACGCAGGCTGATACTCCTGCGGACACTGCCTGTGTGAACAGGCAGTGGAGTTTTGTGTGTATGACCGTTTTTTTTCATCCCGCCATTAAGGCAGCCATTTTCCATCTTCGGGAAGGTGCATGTTATGCGTAACGTGTCATCCATACCAACGGCCAAACTGGCCTTCTCTTCCGAAAGTTGGGGATGGGATTTTACGTGTGTGCAAGATGTTGTGTGTGTGTGTGTGTTTACACACGGAACCTCGCTTTATAGTCTCATTCGAAGGACTGTATGGGGAATGGAGTCAGAACCAATGTTAACTCCAAGGGAAAAATCACCCTGTACCGAAATTCGAAACCGCAACCCCAGGATCACGAGTCCGGCGCTCTACCAATGGAGCTATTCCGGTCCTATGGGCCTCTCAAGAATGGGTATTTCACTTGAAACCTCCAACTTCAGTAACTGTGTGTTCAGTAATGTTGTAGCTTCCGAATGATTAAGACAGTGTTAGTGGAGCACCAAACGGAACGGAGCCAGCTAGTGACTTTACACAAGCAACGCGTTTCGACCCTGAAGTCTTTAACAGGCCGTAACGAACAAACGTGACCAACAAACACGAAGAGAGACGAGGAGGAAGTGATTTAGCTGTTCTAGGACGATTTTCTTTGGCAGGACACCTGGGAGTGACGGGAGTTACCTCTCTTGAGTGTCGATTAATCAGAATTATGGGGTTAGTACAGAATAAGATAAGAAATAAATCTTATTGTCTTCTTAACTTGTAAACCTCGAACAAGTTCCATCCAGCTGTTTTGAATTATCCTGCCGATAGACAAACAGACAGACAGACTGGACCCCACAAAAAAACAAACAAACAAACGAATAAACAAAATAGAAAATCACACAATGCCACTCTTCTAATTTTCGGCCACGTGGCCTTTTTCAAGAGAAAAAAATATGCAACTATGTGATGTCCATCTTTGCTCTGACCAGTTTGCCAACGATGGACATCACGTAGTTGCATTGTTTTTGGTTGTTTTTTTTTTTTTTTTTTTTTTTTTCTTCTCTAAAAACGGCCACGTGGCCGAAAATTAGAAGAGTGGCATCGTGATTTTCTATAATGTTTTCTTCCCTTTGGAGGACTATTACTTTTGTTTCGAATAAAACAAACACCTGACTATTTAGCCTGCATCTGCGCGCAAAGTAACAACAGCTTTTGGACACAGCACAATGAACAATCACCACTACGTCAAAAACCGAAGCGGAAGAGGATGAGGGGAACGAGGGCGGGGGAAGGGTCAGAAAGAGACCAGGTCCGCGCAGGCCACTTCCTGTGGCCCCCCGGAACTGAGCTTGCGGCCAGTTGATCCACATAAACCACGCCGATGACCGAAAGGGAAAAGATCAAAGGTCGGCTGCTAAGATCAAAGCTAGGAACCCTCCGGCAAGATTATTTGCTCTAACATTTTGTCTGGAAACAACAACACAGCATTGAGCAGAACAGCAAGAGGTGGGAGGAGAGAGGAGAGAGAGAGAGGAGGAACCAGAGGAAGAGGAAGAGGACAGGAGGAAGAAGAGGAGGAGGAAAAGGAAGAAAGAGGAGGAGGAGGAAGAGGAGGAGGAGGAAAGGGAGGAAGAGGAAGGGGGAGGAACATGAGGAAGAAGATGAAGAAAAGGACGAGGAAGAGGAGCAGGAGGAGGAAGAGGAGGAAGAGAAGGAGAAGAGGGAGGAGGAGGAAGAGGTGGAAGATGAGAAAGTGGAGGAAGAGGCGGAAGAAGAATAAGAAAGGAGGGAGGAAGAAGAGGAGGAAGAAGAGGAGGAAGAAGAGGAGGAAGAAGAGGAAGGAAGAAGAGGAGGAAGAAGAGGAGGACGAGGATTAAGAAGAGGAGGAAGAGGAGGAGGAAGAGGAGGAGGAAGAAGACGAAGAGGAGGAGAGGAGGAAGAGGAAGACGAAGGAGAACGGAAGGACAGGAGGAAGAAGAGCAGGAGGCGGAAGAAGCGAGGAGGAAAAAGGACTGAGAGGAAAGCCAAGTCAGAAGCAGACCAGACCCAAATCCCCGGACTGGAAGCTTCTGGAATGAACTGAACTAGCCCACCCTTCATCTTGATCTTAAACCTAACAATGAGAACAGCAGCAGGAGGGAGATGGAGGAAGCGGAGGGGGAAGAATAGGACAAGAAGAGAACATCTTTTGGCAGACCTTAATGTACTTCACACAACAGAACAGGACAAGACAGAACATCTTTTGGCAGACCTTAATGTACTTCACACAACAGAACAGGACAAGACAGAACATCTTTTGGCAGACCTTAATGTACTTCACACAACAGAACAGGACAAGACAGAACATCTTTTGGCAGACCTTAATGTACTTCACACAACAGAACAGGACAAGACAGAACATCTTTTGGCAGACCTTAATGTACTTCACACAACAGAACAGGACAAAGAGAGAACGTCTTTTGGCAGACCTTAATGTACTTCACACAACAGAACAGGACAAGACAGAACATCTTTTGGCAGACCTTAATGTACTTCACACAACAGAACAGGACAAGACAGAACATCTTTTGGCAGACCTTAGTGTACTTCACACAACAAAGATCTTTCTGGAAAGAAGGCAGCTCTCTCTCCTCTGAGCAAAAGACAACGGCAACAAAAACAAACCGAAAAACATCAACGACATCAACGAGAGAAGAAAGATGGGGGGAATCACAGTGAAAACAAACACGGGCAGCCCAGATCTGAAGTTCCACACAACAAGGAGCTTCTGGAAAGCATTGCAGCTCCTCAACTCTTTGCCAAGAAAAACAACACAGCAACGAGAACATGAAAGAATGATATTAAGATGGCTGCGACAGAGAAAGAGAAAGAGAGAAAGACCTTGAACAACTGCAGGCGGACAAGATGAAAGGTCCCAGAAAAAAGGGAGCCGCTTTGGGTGAGAAATTTAACTTGTCGACCTTACGTACAGAAAAAAAAAAATCACATCAAAGACAACAAAAGGAGAAAGAAGAAGGAAAGAGAAGGCAGGAAAGAGACAACCGGAGTGGCAGACAAGATGGAAAGCCCCATAACGAGGAAGTTTCCGGACAGAACAGAGCGTCTCGGCTTTGCCCGGTGCAGCGCCGCAGTCATCGATCTTCCGCAAGCGGCCACATTCAACACTACCGCAACGTTTACTGTGTTCATCAGTAGCAACACGACCGTTCACCGCATTGGTCAATAGCTCTAACGTTCGCTACGTTTGTTGATGTAATAACATACTGAATCATAACAACGTTCGCGACTCTACACAATAACGTTCGCAACGCACACCAGAAGACAACGTTTGCAAGGTTCGTGAACTCAGCAGAACGCTTGCCACATCAATCGATAGCCAAAATTAGGTTCGTTAGGTTGCGTCAGCAGACCTCGTTGAAATGAAATGGACTAATGTTGTTATTGGCTGGTATGAACAGTGTCGTCTTGCTGACATCGTCCCACGTTGGGTTTGCTTTGTTGTCGCCGTTGTTGTGGTTGCTGTCCGTTTTGTTGTCATAGCTAAGGACGAATTCTACGAACATTCTGACAGAGCCGCTTGTTGCCGCCGGACTTGGAAAGTTCCCTTGGAACATCTGGGTTTTGTGTTGCTCGCTTTCTGCATAAGGATATATCCCACACAAAACCCAGATTTATAAGACATATTGGTGGAACATACAGAAAAACGTGGCTGGAGATACGAATAAGAAGCTTAAGACGCTAAAGTATTTGATATGTATGCATGGATGATAGTCAGTTAGGACGAGTACTGATCTTAGTACAGCAGTCAAAAAAACATTGGATTCAATGTAGCAAATTAAAAAAAAAACTAACAAAACAAAACAAATATAAATCCATATTCGCACATGCAGAAGCACGCACTTACATTTCAAGCCGCTTTTCTTGCATAACCGCCACTCAACGATGATATTGTTATAGACAGTTTACAATCATGAGCTTTAGCTGAAAAAGTGGATGGAATGCCTCCTTTCATAACAGATTTTTTTTTTAAATGAGGTGAGAACTGTTCAAATTGCAACCTCCAAGTTCTGCACTCAAAACATACTGTGCCAGCTGGTTTGCTAGTGAACGGGTTTTCAGTGTCAACCCAGATATTGCGCTGCCCGTGGGTAGTGTGCTGCTTCAAAGTGCCGTCTTTTTCTTTCGTACCAGATTGACCCCTACAAGCACAGCTTCAGCGTCCCCCGCCATTACTGTGGGGTTTCAGTATTGTTCCAAATGCCTTCTCCGGACCTGTGCGGCTGCCAAAGTCGTGTTCGCAGTTCGTCGTGTTCGCAGTTCGTCGTGTTCGCTTTTTGGCCGTGTTCGCTGTTAGTCGTATTTGCTGTTGGTCGTGTTCGCTTTTGGCCGTGTTCGCTGTTAGTCGTATTTGCTGTTGGTCGTGTTCGCTTTTGGCCGTGTTCGCTGTTAGTCGTATTTTGCTGTTGGTCGTGTTCGCTTTTGGCCGTGTTCGCTGTTAGTCGTATTTGCTGTTGGTCGTGTTCGCTTTTGGTCGTGTTCGCTCGTGTTCGCTGTTAGTCGTGTTCGCTGTTGGTCGTGTTCGCTGTTCGTCGTGTTCGCTGTTGGTCGTGTTCGCTGTTGGGCGTGTTGTTCGCTGTTCTCGGGCAAGTTGAACGCGGCTGGTGTCGGGCTCTGGGCTCACTGGCCCACTGACTCAGTGTCGGATGACTGGGCGGTTTTCCCGACGACACCAGCACGCCTGTCGCCTGAGTGAGAACAGATGAGTGCGCCCACACGAGTGCGCCCACTGGTCAACAACAGATGAGTGCGCCCACTGGTCACAACAGATGAGTGCACCCCCCTGGTCACAACAGATGAGTTCACCCCCCCTGGTCACAACAGACGAGTGCGCCCACAGGTCACAACAGATGAGTGCGCCCCCTGGTCACAACAGATGAGTGCGCCCACTGGTCACAGTCCCCGACTGTCCGATGCATGGCCGCCCAGCCACAGACGAGGCGTGGACAAAAAGACAAGACCAACTTTTCTGACCTTTAGCGCTTGCCGACATTTGTCTTGTTGTATGTGTCGAAGGTGTAATAGGCTGCGACCGTTATGATGATGCCAATACACATTAAAAAAAAAAAAAAAAAAAAAAAGGCCACTGCCTTGATCAGCATCGGGTCTGACGATTTTTGTCCCGCGGACCCGGGCTACATGACAATTGTTCATGAATGTTCATGGCTCGGACGTGTCGCCTGTTTGAGAGAGAGGGGCACCATTTTCGTAGAGTACTTTTCTCCCTCTTCACCGGAGATTGTCTTGAATCATCTCGAAGAGTGAGGAATCTCTCTCTCTCTCTCTCTCTCTCTCTCTCTCTCTCTCTCTCTCTCTCTCTCTCTCTCTCTCTCTCTCTCTCTCTCCGCAAGCTTGATGACCTTATTCAGAAATGGTTTCGTTTTCTTCACTAGTATAGCTGATGATGAAGCGGACGGTGATGAGAGATGTGACAGTGCAGGAAGGATTTATAGCAGTGAATATGTGTGCCTGGGTGAGGCACGTGTGTTTATGATCAGGTTGTTACTTTAAAAAGAAAACTACATATTCATTTTGAGTGACGAAAAAGCACGTCGCCATAGATAGATAGATAGATAGATAGATAGATAGATAGACAGGTAGAACAGTCAGTTTTAAATAGATTTAGAGATAGGTAGATGAATAGACAGACTGACAGACAGACAGATAGACGGATAGATAGATAAGTATACAGTTTTTCTTTTCTTTTTTTTTTTTAAATTCACCTGTTCTCTATATTTGGGGGAGATGAAGCGGGAATGTAGTGTTGTTGCTTTTTTTTTTTTTTTTTTTTTCCCTCAAGCCTCTAATTTTTCCACTTTTTTCTTCTACATTTTTTTTTCTTTCTTCCCCCCCCCCCCCCCCCCCCCCCCCCCCATCCAACAGTGGGGCCTCCACCCTCCTACTTTTTCCCCACTGTCAATTCTCTTTTTCCCTTCCGAAACGGACTCCTACTCACCATGCATTGTGTGTGTGGTGTGTGTGTGTGTGTGTGTGTGTGTGTGTGTGTGTGTGGTGTGTCTTGGCAATGGGCTTTCACTTGCTGATCTTCGTGTTTTAACGTTTGATATAGAGCGTCTGGGTTTATTCATGTACTAATGTGCGGTGCACCGACACTTTCATTCTGATATTTTTGCGCAGAGTATATTTTGAATTAAATGACATACACATTCCCATCTCTTCCCCGTACTCCCTGCCCACCCCCCCCCCCCATTTCCCCACACTCGCTCTGTGTGTGTGTGTGTGTGTGTGTGTGTGTGTGTGTGTGTGTGTGTGTGTGTGTGTGTGGTGTGTGTGTGTGTGTGTGTGTGTGTGTGTGTGTGTGTGTGTGTGTGTGTGTGTGTGTGTTGTGTGTGTTGTGTGTGTGTGTGTGTGTGTGTGTGTGTGTGTGTGTGTATATATATGTGTGTGTGTGTGTGTGTGTGTGTGTGTGTGTGTGTGTGTGTGTGTGTGTGTGTGTGTGCGTATGTGTATGTGTGTGTGTGCGTGAGTGTGTGTGTGTGTGTGTGTGTGTGTGTGTGTGTTTTTTTCATCCGGCCCTTGCCCCGTTAAGGGACTGAGTATGACTAGCGACTAAGAGTAAGACTTATAAAACTTTTAACAAACACACATATCTTCACAACATTAAAAAGTTCATCCATTAACAGTTAAGGCGTAGATGACTTTAAAAGGAAAAAAAAAGAAACGATTGAAACAACAAACAAGAATAAAGAAATTGATTACAAAGAAGAAAAAGAATCAGCACACACAGATATGGAATAAGCGATCCTCCCAGACAGATACAGAGACAGATAGATAGAAACATAGATATATAGATACATAGACAGATAGAGAGAGAGATTTTCTAGAAGATGGACAGATAAACAGATAGAAAGATCGATAAAAAGGCAAACATACATCATTCCTATTTGGCATGCCCCGGCATTCACCATCCGCACAGCCTTTCTGGTCTGTCAAGAGCTACCCAGTGATCTGGCCTGTCAAGAGCTACCCAGTGATCTGGCCTGTCAAGAGGTACCCAGTGATCTGGCCTGTCAAGAGCTACCCAGTGATCTGGCCTGTCAAGAGCTACACAGTGATCTGGCCTGTCAAGAGGTACCCAGTGATCTGGCCTGTCAAGAGCTACCCAGTGATCTGGCCTGTCAAGAGGTACCCACTGATCTGGCCTGTCAGGAGGTACCCACTGATCTGGCCTGTCAAGAGGTACCCACTGATCTGGCCTGTCAAGAGGTACCCACTGATCTGGCCTGTGAGGAGGTACCCACTGATCTGGTCTGTCAGGAGGTACCCACTGATCTGGCCTGTCAGGAGGTACCCACTGATCTGGCCTGTCAAGAGGTACCCACTGATCTGGCCTGTCAGGAGGTACCCACTGATCTGGCCTGTCAAGAGGTACCCCTGATCTGGCCTGTCAAGAGGTACCCTGATCTGGAGGTACCCACTGATCTGGCCTGTCAAGAGGTACCCACTGATCTGGCCTGTCAGGAGGTACCCAGTGATCTGGCCTGTGTACCAAGAGATACCCCTGTGACCCTGGCCTGTCAAGAGGTACCCCACTGATCTGGCCTGTCAAGAGGTACCCACTGATATGGCCTGGCCAAGAGAGGTACCCAGTGATCTGGCCTGTCAAGAGGTACCCAGTGATCTGGCCTGTCAAGAGGTACCCACTGATCTGGCCTGTCAAGAGGTACCCAGTGATCTGGCCTGTCAAGAGGTACCCAGTGATCTGGCCTGTCAAGAGGTACCCAGTGATCTGGCCTGTCAAGAGGTACCCAGTGATCTGGCCTGTCAGAGAGGTACCCACTGATCTGGCCTGTCAAGAGGTACCCCTGGGCCTGTGAAGTACCCAGTGATCTGGCCTGTCTGTAAAGAGAGGTACCCAGTGACTTACCCCATGGCCTGTCAAGAGGTACCCAGTGATCTGGCCTGTCAAGAGGTACCCAGTGATCTGGCCTGTCAAGAGGTACCCAGTGACTTGGCCTGTCAAGAGGTACCCAGTGATCTGGCCTGTCAAGAGGTACCCAGTGACCTGGCCTGTGAAGAGGTACCCAGTGACCTGGCCTGTCAAGAGGTACCCAGTGACTTGGCCTGTGAAGAAGTACCCAGTGACTTGGCCTGTCAAGAGGTACCCAGTGACTTGGCCTGTCAAGAGCCAGTGACTTGGCCTCAAGAGGTACCCCAGTGACCTGGCCCTGTCTACCCAAGTGACTTGGCCTGTCAAGAGTACCCAGTGACTTGGCCTGTCAAGAGGTACCCAGTGACCTGGCCTGTGAAGAAGTACCGTTCGTAACCCCGACTGGCCATTTCCCGCGGTTCCATCTTTAATGCCTTTTCTCTGGCAATCTCTCCTGTCTCGTTGTGCCCGGAATCGATCAATCGCAGCCACATTGGGACTGGTCCTGCCAGTATCTGGGCTCCCAGACGTCCACCAGGAGCCATCTTCCTCCAAAGGAAACCCACCAGAGGAGACACTGCACCGCCCACTGGGCCGGTCTGAAGGAAATGACCAGTGGTGCCTTTCCTGATCCAACACACCTAACAACACCTCCTCCTTCTGCATGAAGAAGCCTCCCCGTCACAGCCACAGGACGGATGTCGGCATTGCATACAATCCAACCGACCAAAACAACAACAACAACAACAACAACAACAAAACAAGGTCAAAGAAACAAACAAACAACAACAAAAATCCCTTGTCCTGTGATATGTTTGCTAGTTAACTAGTTAGTTAGTCAGTCAGTCAGTCAGTCAGTCAGTTAGTTAGTTATTTTATTTAAAGTCTTGTCATCGTGTTGTTGATTTTAGACTCTAGCATCATAAAACAGCAAAACTTTGTTAAATATTTAACATCATCAAAAAAACTTTTTTTAAGACGGAGAGAGAGAGAGAGAGAGAGAGAGAGAGAGAGAGAGAGAGAGAGAGAGAGAGAGAGAGTGAGTGACTGACAGACAGACAGGACAGACAGACAGACAGAGAGACAGAGACACAGAAACAGAGAGAGAGAGAGAGAGAGAGAGAGAGAGACAGAGACAGAGACAGAGACAGAGACACAGAGAGAGTTACAAGAAACGTGCAGTTAGGACTCCATCACAAACAGCTAGCTGATCTAAATATTGAAAGGTTGTTGAAACGACGAAAACATCCCCAAACAACTCAACATTAGACACAGGCAAAACACATTCTACCCACCGATCAGTTTGCATTCTGGGGGGAGATGGTGGGGTGGTGGTGGTGGTGGGTGGTGGTGGAGAGAGAGACGAGAGAAGACCGGGTGAGGAGAAAAAAAAGGGAGGAGGGGGGAGGAGGAGGGGGGGGGGGGAAGTGAAAGTGAAGGTAGAAGAGGAGCGAAGAGAGATAAGACGATGGTTTCCGACATCGTGAAGAGAAAAAAACACAAAACACAAGAGAGAGAGAGAGAGAGAGAGAGAGAGAGAGAGAGAGAGAGAGAGAGAGAGAGAGAGATCTGGAGTGGTGAGACGTACAGGGGAGGAGAAGGGAGGAGAAGGGAGACAAAAGAAAGGATTGAACAGGAGAAGGGAAGCCAGTGCATTAACAGTTCTGGCAGATGTGTTCTGCTATCTTCCTCTACGCTACCCCTTCCCTTCTCTCCCCTCCCCCCCCCCCCCCCCCCCCCCACCACCACACCCTTCTTCCCCCATCCCCATCCCTACCCCCACCCCTGTCTGTGTGTGGCGAGTGGACGGGGGGGTGGGGGGGGGGGTTGGTGGAAGGGGGGAGGGACTGCAGTCCGCTGTGTGTATTGATTTCTGATCAGTCCCTGCTGGCTATTTCAGGAGGCGGCCCAATCATCCTCTCTCTCTCTCTCTCTCTCTCTCTCTCTCTCTCTCTCTCTCTCTCTCTTGTCTGTGGATGTGGGTTTGGAATGGGAGTAACTGGGAGGCAGTGTGTGGGGTTTGGGTAGCAGTGTGTGTGTGTGTGTGTGTGTGTGTGTGTGTGTGTGTGTGTGTGTGTGTGTGTGTGAATAATTTTGTGTTTGTGCGCTTGTTTGTGCGCTGTGTGTATTTGTGTACTTGACATACATGTGTGTGTGTGTGTGTGTGTGTGTGTGTGTGTGTGTGTGTGTGTGTGTGTGTGTGTGTGTGTAAATGTGTTTGTGCGTTTTGTTGTGTGTGTACTTGTGTAATTATGTGTACCTGACATGTGTGTGTGCGTATGTGTGTGTGTGTGTGTGTGTGTGTGTGTGTGTGTGTGTGTGTGTGTGTGTGTGTGTGTGTGTGTGTGTGTGTGTGTGTGTGTGTGTGTGTGTGTGTGTGTGTGAATGCATCTGTGCGCTTGTGTTGTGTGTATTTGTGTAATTGTTTGTACTTGACATGTGTGTGTGTGTGTGTGTGTGTGTGTGTGTGTGTGTGTGTGTGTGTGTGTGTGTGTGTTTGTGCGCTTGTGTTGTGTGTACTTATGTAAATGTGTGTACTTGTGTAATTGTGTGTGTTCTTGGCATGTATGTGTGTGTTGCGTGTGTGTGTGTGTGTGTATATATATATATATATATATAGAGAGAGAGAGAGAGAGAGAGAGAGAGAGAGAGAGAGAGAGAGAGAGAGAGAGAGAAGCAAAGCAACAAGTTGGCTTTTTTTCATGGTCTCCAATTTTCGGCGAGCACACCTCACCTGCCTCGAGGACTTCACAAGTCGCAAGCCCACACAGTCACTCCACCAAACACGACGAACGAAGCAGGAACAGCGCGAAAAGCATGGAATACGATCTACAATGACCAGAACACACACCACCCACAGGCGTGAGCACAACGCTGAAGGTGTGAATGGTGTGCATGCGTAGCACGAGTGATCGAGTGTGTGCGCGAAAGGCGGCGGTTGGGTGGCAGGGCAGGTGGGTGGGGGGGGGGGGGGGGGAATGAGGAAGGGGGGAGAAGGGGGGAGGAAGGAGGGAGGGAGGTGGAGATCAGGGGGGGGCTGCAAATGTGAATTTGCCTGTGCTTCTGCTTTATCGAATATGGTAAAGTAGTAGTAGTAGTAGTAGAAGTAGTAGTAGAGTAGTAGTAGTAGTAGTAGTAGTTGTTGTTGTTGTTGTTGTAGAACAGGCAGCAGCATCTGAAACAGCAGCAGCAGTAGCAACAGCAGCAGCAGCAGCCTGCAGTAGTAGTAGTAGTAGTAATAGTAGTGGCAGTCAGTGGTGGTAATACAAGTAGTGATAGTAAATGTAATAATAGAAACAATCATGATGATGATGATGATGTGTCGGCGTGCGTGAGCGCGTGCATGAGTGAGTGTGTGGGTAATTACATATAGTAGTATACGAGTGGGTGGGGGGTGAGTGCGTTGATATGTACATATAGTTGTTGTATATGGGCGTGGGTAGGTGAATAGATGAAAAAATGAGTGTGTGTGTGTGTGTGTGTGTGTGTGTCACCACTGCGCGCACACACGCACACACACACACTGACTGACTGAAACCAATTTAGTGTCAGATTAACCCATGGTTGTACTGACATTTAAGAAAACACTATGAACATTTTTTTGTCAACATTTTTCATTTAGTGACACAGGAACCTAATTCACACACACACACACACACACACACACACACACACACACACACACACACACACGCATAAATATACTAATACACACATCTCTATACGAACACACCCAAACACACACACACACACACACACACACACACACACACACACACACACACACACCTTATCCAGACCACAAGCCCTTCACACCGTCGTGTAAGTTAACTGGGTAATGGAGTCAAAGGGGCGAGGCTTTGCGAGAGAGAGAGAGAGAGAGAGAGAGAGAGAGAGAGAGAGAGAGAGAGAGAGAGAGAGAGAGAGAGACTCAGAGAGAGAGAGAGAGAGAGAGAGAGAGAGAGAGAGAGACTCAGAGAGAGAGACTCAGAGAGAGAGAGAGACTCAGAGAGAGAGAGAGACTCAGAGAGAGAGAGACTCAGAGAGAGAGAGAGACTCAGAGAGGGAGAGAGACTCAAAAGAGAGAGAGAGAGACTCAGAGAGGGAGGGAGGGAGGTAGGGAGGGAGGGAGCAGAGAGAGGGGTGGCACTAATTCGCATTGACACCGGCATGGCGGCGACGTCCAGATACATTGCCAATGTCAGTCGCTGCAGACAGTAACACGCTAACTACCACCAACCTCCCCCCCCCCCCCCCCCCACACACACACCTCATCCCCGCCCTCTCCCCCCCCCCCACTCCTTTCCCACCGCCCCCTCCCTTACCACCCCCCACTCATGCCTCCGCTGCCCCACCCCACCCCACCCCACCCCATCCTTTCCCACCCCTGTCCCCCCCCCCCCCCCCTTCCCCCTTCGAACGGTTTCCACCCTTTCTCTCTCTTCTCCATCACCAAAGGTCGCCGCCTCGTGCGAGAGTACTTGCCGATGACACGACCCTGTCTGGGCGTGGTGGGAGGGAGGGGGGGGGGGAGGGGGGGGGGCGGTGGGAGGGGAAGGAGGGGCACGGGGCTGGGGGGGGGGGAGGTGGTGAGGCAGGGGGGTGGTGGGGTGGGGAGTAAACAGACAGAGACATGGGGGGAGGGGGGGGGGGAACAACAGGGAAGTAGAGGGTGAGAGAAAGACAGGCCTACTAGACACACAGACAAAGATGTGGCGGAGAGGGTGGTAAACAAGAAAGACAGGGGGGGGGGGGGGGGGGTGCAGAGAGAGAGAGAGAGAGAGAGAGAGAGTCAACAAGAGAGACAGTAAAGATCGTGAAGTTATGTTCGCGATATTAGACGCATCTGATTATTCTGAGAAGAAGAAAAAAAAAAAAAAAGAAAAAAAAAAAAAAAAAAAAAGACGAAGCACTCGCTACATAACTGTGTTTGATACCGTGGTAAATACCCAGGAATAATGACTCTCTATGTACTCTCGTTAGCAGACACTGATACATAACACAAAGCGTCTATCCTCATCAAAAAAAAAAAAAAAAGTAAAAGCAGAAGCTCAACAACAACTGAACCACCACCCTGTTGTCCCCCCTAATCCTGAACCACCACCCTGTTCCCCCCCCCCCCCCCCCCCCCCCCCCCTTACCCTGAACCAAACAGCACAGAAGCGCTCATAGACGCTACGTCCTTCTTACGAACGCTGTGAAGACAGCGAGCGACAACGGCGATGGTTCTGTGGACCAGACTATTCATGAAGGACGCAGGGAGAAAAAACAAACACAGATGGCGGTAGAAAACGCGGAAAGATTTCCATCGTGACCTCTGGTCCTGGCGATGGAGATCTCCAGCACCAGACATGGGTCTACAGACCTCCTTCATCGTGTTGGTGTCGGAGAGACGGGAGTTTCTGTGTTGTTGGTGTTTTCAACGGAAAGAAACTAAGTCACAGACGAAGCTGTTTTCAGTTTGTGTCGTCTTTTCTCATTGTCCATTTTCTACGTCAGACTTTCTTTCTGCGTACGCAGACTGATACCCCTGCGGACACTGCTGTATAGACAGGCAGTGGAGTTTTGTGTGTATGACCGTTTTTTTTTTTTATCCCCACCATTAAGGCAGCCAATGACCGTTTTTTTTTTTATCCCACCATTAAGGCAGCCATACTCCATTTTCGGGGAAGGTGCATGCTATGTGTAAAGTGTCATCCTTACCAACGGCCAAACTGGCCTTCTCTTCCGAAAGTTGGCGATGGGATTTTACGTGTGTGCAAGATGTGCGTGCGTTCACACACGGAACCTCGGTCTATAGTCTCATTCGAAGGACTGTGTGGGGAATGGAGTCAGAACCAATGTTAACTCTGAGGGAAAAATCCCCCTGTACCGAAATTCGAACCTGCAACTCCAGGATCACGAGTCCGGGCGCTCTACCAACTGAGCTATTCCGGCCCCGTCAGCCTAAGCGATTCCCCGGATTCTGCAGCTGCTGAAACGTAGAAAAAGAAGAAGAAGAAGAAGAAGAAGAAGAAGAAGAAGATGATGATGATGATGATGATGATGATGATGATGATGATGATGATGATGACAGATGAGCGTCCAAGAAGGAAGGCAAACTCTCTCTGGTCCTGCGTGAATGAAAATGGCGTCAAGGTATCCCACACGTCTAGGTAACTAACCCACGTCTAGGTAACCCACACGTCTAGGTAACCCACACGTCAAGGTAACCCACACGTCTAGGTAACCCACATGTCTAGGTAACCCACACGTCAAGGTAACCCACACGTCTAGATAACCCACACGTCTAGGTAACCCCACACGTCTAGGTATCCCACACGGCATCTGCACGTTTTGCCAACCATTTCACTGATCCTTGGGCACGTGGTCAACCTGAAACCTGTTTCGGTTCTAGTTTCACTGAAACCTCACGGAACCGCTTTAAAACTGTAGCCACGAAGAAGAAGAAGAAGAAGAAGAAGAAGGAGGAGGAGGGAGGAGGAGGAGGAGGAGGAGGAGGAGGAGGAAAGAAAGAAAGAAAAAAAAAGGAAAAACCTCGACTTGAATAGGAGCAAAATATATGCAATGTATCCATCATCGCATATCTATCTAAACATTGGTACGCTTAAGGCAGATAAAAACAAACAACAAACAAATGAACGAACAAAAAACCGTCATGCAGTAACTGTTTGGATTTGTTTGTTGCAATCACATTACCCCGCACGTGATCGATTTTTACTTACAGATCCTTCAAACAAGTCTCCAGAGGTCACGTGGCTCACTGTAACTGCCAGCCATACACAGCCTTTCAAGCTGTCTGTCTCGTGCGGGGAAAACAGCATTGCCATTGAAATGAAAACGACTGACAACGTGTACATATATATGTACGTACAGACGACAGTTCATACTGTAAGACCTCAAGTACAGGCAAATATTATGGAAGAGAACAATTGACTATATAGGGAGGGAGGGGCAGAGGGTATTAAGGGAGCAGGGGCGGGGGGGGGGGGGGGGGGGGGGGGCATCCATCCGGCATGAAACACTCATCCTCAGTTTACAAAAAGAAATCAGAAAAAATCATGTGCAAAAACATCACACACACACACACACACACACACACACACACACACACACGCACACACACACACACACACGTGCACCTGAAAGTTCTATTCTCTCCCCCCCCTCCCCCCCCCCCCCCCCCCCCCCCCCCCCCCCCCCCCCCCCCCCATTTCTGCTCTACCCTCCCGGTAGAGGGGCTGGCAAAAGCCACAGTAAACATGTTTGCTTCTGGAGCCATGTCTGGCACATTGTCCGCATCAGTGGGAGCATCAGGGGCCGCATCAGTGGGAGCATCAGGGGCCGCATCAGTGGGAGCATCAGGGGCCGCCGATACGGAAGAAACCTGTGCGACTCCTTTGAAAGTCGACACTGGCACGGTCGTTCCGGACGACACAACTGCATGATCGGCTTTTGGGATCCCCCCAGATCTCCACAACCAGAGCACAAGACAGACAAGACTCGCGTGTCCTTAATGTAAGCCACAACGGCCAATACATTAAACTTCGTTTTTTGTATGTTTCGTTGTTTTCGTTTTCGTTTAGTTACTACATAGAGAATACATACGTCAGCAACGAGGACCCCCCAAGCAGGTAGACTACCCCACCATGCCTTTCTTGCTATGGATTTCATGGGAAATAGAAAGAAAAGACCAATATATGCCACTCTAAGAGGTTCAAAACAACACTGAGACTCTCTCTCTCTCTCTCTCTCTCTCTCTCTCTCTCTCTCTCTCTCTCTCTCTCTCTCTCTCTGTGCTCCAAACAGACTGTGATTCTCATCAACACTGCACGAGGAGAAATGTCAAAGTCCCGGCCCCTTGCAGTTTTCCAATCTCCCCAGCCGGAGGACAAGCGAGATCACAGCACCACAGCCCCATGCCTCTCGACCTTGCCCCTGGAGCAGTTCAACACCGCCTTACCCTCTCCCATCCCCCCCACCCCCCGGCTGAAAGGCCTCACTCCCACGCCGCTCCCCCAGGCCCCTTATGCAGTCACATCACAGCGCGTCTTGCCGAGGCCCCCAGGTCGCCGTGACACTCCCCACCAGAGGAGACATTGCCCTGCTCTTCTTGATTCGCTTCGGCGGAGTTCAGCGGTGCCTGTTGAGATCCCACGCAGGACACCATCTTATAGCCCACACTCCATACCCCCCACCCCACCCCCACCCCCGCTCTCCCATCTGAGGACAAGAATTACTTGTCCCCAGAGCTAATATGAGTGAGCGATCCCCTTGGGGGAAGGGGGGGGTGGGTGGGTGGGGGCGGGGACCACGTCTGCCCAGTACAGGTCTCCAGGACCCTTGCCGACCCTGACATGAGAGACAAACTCTTCACCGGCAACAGTGTGTGAATAAAGTCCACACTGAAGGCACCGCAAGAGCGGGACATGCCTGACCGCAGAATGTGACCGTCTTTCACTGGACCATGATCCACGAGGAGAAAGACACATTACAGCTAAGAAGTTCCTCTTTTGTCTGAGGCTTCATGACAGGGCTCGACTCTTCGCGTCCTTTCACAATACAACTCTGCGATCCACCACACCCGAGAGATACAGGCATATGCAGGGTTGGTCAGGAAGTTTGAGCAACACTCTGACAGACCCACTCATCAAGGGAAAGACACTCCGCTTTGGGATTCCAGTCTTTCGATCCGAGTCCTCCGCACTCCCAGCTCTAGACCAGTGGCAGACCCTGATCCTCCCGAATCCCATAAATAACTGCTTCTGGTGGGACTCGAACCCACGACCTCTCAGCCATGCAGACGGCGGCGCTAACCACTGCACCCCTGTTGGGGCCGTTTGTCAACTTGACACGAGCGACGTGCATGTAACAGACATGCCGCCACAGGTGGGAAGGGAGATAAACGTTTGCACAACGTTCCAACGAAACCTCACCAAAAATCATCATGCCATTTTTTTTTTTTTTGACACAATATTTATTAACTCTGCCTAGGTTGCGTTTCCACCTGCGTGTCTTGTTTGTGGATTTGTCTGTCCATTAGCAAGCTCACGCAACAACACAACGTCAACAACAACAATCTAACCAATTTTAACAAAACTGGATGAAAAGACAGAATATGGCGAAAAAGACGAAGCCATTAGGTTAAGTCAGATTCTGTGACAGCGGATACGGATTACAGACGGGATCCTTCCACCGAGAACCCGTTAACACTATTTACAGCGATGTTAAAAAAAAAAAAGTTAGAACTATTTACAGCGATGTTAAAAGAACACCTGCAGAAAGGTGGAATGCGGACCAAGGACGAAGCCATTAACATTTGGTACGGATCTGTAATGCGAATCCGGATCACACAACGTATCCGGGATCCGTTGACCTTGACGGAAGGAAGCGCTCTCCCGAAGGGCCTGGTATTTCTCTACTCCTTCACTGTGAAATCCACTCACCATGTCACGGACAGTAACAACAATAATCCGGATGTGGCACCATGCTCTGGAATTCGAACTGCCATCGTAGATTGCCCGCCATTCGTTCAAAGCTAAAGTATATCGATCCCCATCCATACACGCTGTGTTATTTCACAGTATTGTTCTATGAAGACCGGCCAGTCACCGTTAAAAAAAAATCGTTTTTCTTCTCCATATACCCCCAAAACCTCTGTCCCCCTAATTCCATTTTGTTGTTGTAGTTCGTTCGCTGCTTCCACTGATAATCACTGATCTGCTGACACAACACCACCATCCACATGGTCGACAGACCACAGACAAACAAACCAACTCACAGTCTGTGACCCAACACGACAAGTCCTTCAGTGACATCTGCAGAAACCGTTCAGCATCTGCCCTCGCCCGTCAGCCTCCAAACACCATCTCTCCGCAGTTAGTTCCGCCGTCTCAGCCAGTGATGGTGAGATGATCCCGTGACGCGCTGTCTGCTAGGTCTAACCCAATGACCTTGTAAACGCGAACCGAAGCACTCATCTCCCGTCTTGCAGACAGACGAGAACAATCAAGAAGAGGTGTTCTTTTTTCCCCCTCTCAAGATTACCCCCCCCCCCCCCCCCCCCCCCCCCCCCCCCCTACCCCCCCCCCCCCCCCCCCCCCCCCCCCCCCCCCCCCCCCCTCGTTCCCGCCTGTGTCTCCATCCGTACATCCACCAATCACTTTTTCTTTCAGCACACCGTCAGTCTGTCTACAGAGACGCTCTGTCACCCGTTTTTTCTTTGCACAATGCGCTAACTGCAACCTACAACTCTTTCTGATGCCCCACCCCCGTCTTCCCTCCTCCCCACCTCTAACCCCACCCCCACCCTCTCCCCCACAGACTCCTCCCCTCTTTCCTTTTTTTTTTTTTTTTTTTTTTTTTTTTTTTACTGATCCTACCATACGGGTGTGAACATTCCCACCTAAGAAGCGCGAGACGTTACCAGATGAGTGGTTCTGGTCTCATTCGGAGCTGGCCATGTTTGTTTGTTTGTTCGTTTGTTTGCTTGTTTGTTTGTTTGTTTGTTTGTTTTTGTTTGTTCGTTCGTTTGTTTTGCTTGTTTGTTCGTTTGTTTGTTTGATTGTTTGTTTCGTTGCTTGTTTCTGTTCTCTTTGAGGACCTGCGTGCAGCAAGTATACGGTGCATGTAAACGAACCCATGACGGCAGAGAAGTTATCCGTGGTCAGATGGTCAGTGTTTGCCTGTGGAGCCGTCGGCCGCGGGTTCCAACATCGCGTGGCCGGAGCCGGGTGTTCTCGGTTCGAACACCCTTCGTGACTTCCTTCAACACCCTCTGTGACTGCCTTCAACACCCTCTATGACTACCTTCAACACCCTCTGACTGCCTTCACACACCTTCTCTGACTGCCTTCAACACCCTTTGTGACTGCCTTCAACACCCTCTGTGACTGCCTTCAACACCCCCTGTGACTGCCTTCAACACCTTCTGTGACTGCCTTCAACACCCTGTATGACTACCTTCAACACCTTTTGTGACTGCCTTCAACACCCCCTGTGACTGCCTTCAACACCCTCTGTGACTGCCTTCACACCCTCCCTGACTGCCTTGCAGTAAAAGGGTACCTGATTGGGTTCAGGAAAGGCTAAAGGCGGTGGAAAGAGAGGGGTGGGCTCCACCTGTCATCGTGCCGTGCTCCAGACACGGTGTACCTCTGACAGTGCACGCTTTATACATTCTATAATCATTAACAGCTTCGATGTTACGCCTATCTTTATACATTCTATCAACATTAACAGCTCTAATATTACGCCGATCTTTATACATTCTATCATCATTAACAGCTTCGATGTTACGCTTATCTTTATACATTCTATCATCATTGACAGCTCTGATATTTCGCCTATCTTTATACATTCTATCATCATTGACAGCTCTGATATTTCGCCTATCTTTATACATTCTATCATTGACAGCTCTGATATTTCGCCTATCTTTATACATTCTATCATCACTAACAGCTCTAATATTACGCCTATCTTTATACATTCTATCATCATTAACAGCTCTGATATTACGCCTATCTTTATACATTCTATCATCATTAACAGCTCTGGTATTACGCCTATCTTTATACATTTCTATCATCATTAACAGCTCTGGTATTACGCTATCTGTATACATTCTATCATCATTAACAGCTCTAATATTACGCCTATCTTTATACATTCTATCATCATTAACAGCTCTGATATTACGCCTATCTTTATACATTCTATCATCATTAACAGCTCTGGTATTACGCCTATCTTTATACATTCTATCGTCATTAACAGCTCTGGTATTACGCCTTTCCTCGATCAGAGACCAAGCTGTGAGCGCTTTATAACCCACGCTCTCGTTCACTCTCAACGGACTGCTAACCGGGGTAGAGCCGACTGAAGAGCTAGCTGCCTGCTGGCGCTGCGTTTAGTCGTTTCCCGCGTCCTTTGGTCAGTATCAGTCACTCGGCCAGTTTTTTTCGCCACTTCATTCATTGGATTTTTCACGCAGGGTGCACACACTTGCAACGTGTCACCCGTACCAACGGCCAAACTGGCCTTCTCTTCCGGACGAGATTTTTTACCTGTGTGCAGGATGTTATGCGCGCATTCACACGCGGAACTTTGTTTTACGGTCTCAGT
>JADBJO010001107.1:243647-253647 GCA_016801955.1 Conus betulinus
CTTGTGCGTGTGTGCATGCGTGTATGTGCGCACACGTGTGTGTGGATGGGCATCTGTGTGTGCGTAGGAGCGAGCGCGTGTACGTCGTATACGAACGGACAAAGGACAGACGAATAACCCAGCCGCATTTGACAAAACACATCTTCTCCTTCAGTGATACCTGGCGAACAAATCGCCACCAGCCCTCATTCCGTCAGCCAAAAGCTCTCTGAATCTGTCTGAATCTTTCTCTGGATCTTTCTCCCTCACTCCAGTCAGCAATGGCAAGTTTACGTACCCTTGAACACTGCGGCTATTGTGTCGGACCCAGTCACCTCGTGTCCGACTCAAAGCAGTCTTCTCCTTCTTCTAGGCACCTATATTTGCAGTTCTCAACCCCTACCCCCCACCACCCCCCCCCTCTCCCTCTAAAAGACCATGCCATCTTCAAAATTCCACCACCACGCTAGCTGTGTGAGCCATAAACAACGAGGCTTCCACCATGGGCTCCCGTACTCGAGCAGGCAGATATCTAACCCTGCAAACATGGTTGTGGTGTCGCCACGCGGGCGTCCAATTTCACCTATTCCAGTTTCACCTACGCTTTGTTATTCAAATTAGCAAGATGACTGCCCCTGAGCCGTGCAATTTCACCTACTCAGTTGTTCCCCTCCTTTTTTTTTTTTTTTACAGAATTTGCCAAAAGTCCAATTTCACCTACCTCGGGGTTGGCAAGCCGTCAAATTTCACCTACGACCTGTGAACTGTATTTTTCTTGTTTTCTCTCTGAATGTCTTGCCCACGTTTTAATTTTTCAATGTGAAATTGACTCAGTCTTTTCTCATAACTTCACTGACTCGTACTTTTGTAAAGTGTTTGAAATGTGAAATTTTACTCAGTCCCTTCACCGACTCGTACACACTGGTTCATTTGTCATCTCTGCAACCATGGAGCATGAATTTGTCAGCACAGAGGGGGGGGGGGGGGGGGGGGGGGGGGGATTAATTCTGGGGGTGGTCAAAGGTATTGCTTTCACGTGTATTTTGACCCATGCTTAATGCGTTGGTAGGCTGTCGGTCGGTCCCTCGTATAGCGACAAAACCACAGTAGGTGAAATTGACCCTTAAGATACATCACAGTAGATGAATTGGCCTTCCTGATACATCGAGTAGGTGTGAATTGGCCTTCCTGAGACCGTAGGTGAAACTAGAATAGGTGAAACTGGAATAGGTGAAATTGGATGTCCTTTCGCCACCACTCCATCACACACAGTTTCTATGGCGACGTTTAGATGATACCTACACACAACGAGGCTTGGAAGCTGACACGTACATCTGTTCTCCACACACGCAGGTAACAGATCAGCTCCACTGGTACACACGTACCGCCGCCACCCTACCACGTGAGTCGGCCCTAAAGCGCCGCTCAGACAGTATTGAGACACAACGAGGTTCAATATTGACACGCCCACCACCCATCCTATTTGCATCATCATCAATCCTACAACACACGTGGATATTGTGAGTCTGTCATTGTCACACCTGAACACGCTCCACCAACGCCGCTTTACCTCACTCCTTCACTCGGCTGATGTTTGGGCAGTTGACCGCATGACCGCATCTCAGCTCAGCTGCATCATATACCGTCAACTCATTGTGGTCATCGCTCTGCATACACTGAACTCCTATGTCAAAGAGGTCACCGAGTATATCATTGAACTCCTATATCAAAGAGGTCACCGAGTATATCACTGAACTCCTATATCAAAGAGGTCACTGAGTATATCATTCAACTCCTATATCAAAGAGGTCACTGGGCAGCATATCATTGAACTCCTATATCAAAGAGGTCACTGAGTACATCATTCAACTCCTATATTAAAGAGGTCACTGAGCATATCATTGAACTCCTATATCAAAGAGGTCACTGAGCATATCACTGAACTCCTATATCAAAGAGGTCACTGAGCATATCACTGAACTCCTATATCACAAAGAGGTCAGGTCACGAGTATATCACTGAACTCCTATATCAAAGAGGTCACCGAGCATATCATTGAACTCCTATATCAAAGAGGCCACTGAGCATATCATTCAACTCCTGTATCAAAGAGGTCACTGAGCATATCATTCAACTCCTGTATCAAAGAGGTCACTGAGCATATCATTAAACTCCTATATCAAGGTCAGTAGGCATATCATTGAACTCTACCAAAGAGGTCACTGAGCAAATCATTGAACTCCTATATCAAAGAGGTCACTGGGCATATCATAGAAATGGTGCTGGCGGAAGTCTGCGCTGTTATGCCGAAGGGGCGGAAGGGAAGTAATCATACCAGATAAAAGTCCAGGGGCAGATCAGACAAAGAGATTTCGATCATAATTTTTCAAACCTCTGTTGTCAACGCCGCAGACAGCTTTCAGATATTAATCTTGAGCGGGTTGACGCGCTAGAGGCATGATATTCAGAAGTCATGCTGCCATGTGGGTCCCTGTCTGCTGGGACGTTCTGTGGCCCCTTCCCATTCAACTTGAGGCAACATGGATATTACTTTTCGTTCAACGCATCTCACCCCCCCCCCCCTCCCCAACTCCTACCTCCTCCCCTGCTCTTCACCCCCCCCCCCCCCCCCCCGTCGTCCTCTCCTCTCCCCGCCCCCCCCCCCCCCTTTCTCCCATCTTCCCGGCCCTGTGCCTTCCCCCCCCCCCTCCCCCATTCTCCACCCCTCATCAATATGAATCGATTTTGGCAATGTGACAGATCTGATACGATCGTGCGAAGTCAACTTTTACGGGTATGAACAACGTCAGGAAGCTGGCTGGTTTCAAAGTGTTGCAGGTAGACTCGTTAAGGCCTGGGTCAGGGGTTGGACTGGGGTCAAGTCTGGTCAGTGTCGGATTGGGTTCAGAGTGACGTGGATGTGCAGATGACAAGACTTTCATCGTCCATTCATCGACTGGCTCTCCGAGTTCCATCTCCTTGCTCATTCTGACCCCTCTCGCTCTGGTGAACTGTCCTCACATCTTTCCATCGTGGCACTGTTGTCCTCCTAAGGAGAGGAAGCAAGAAAAAAAGGGAGGAGAGAAGACAGAAAGAACAGAAAGATGGTTAAAAAAAGATAGGGAGAAGGTAAGAAAGGAAAAAAAAAAAAAAAAAAATAATAGAACGAATGTTTAAAAAAAAAAAAAAGGTGAAAGAGGCAAAGTTCGTACTAGATAAATGGAAGTGATAAAAGAAAGAAACGTGGGGTGTTGGATGACAGTGATTTTAGGCGTGAGTTCGTGCGTGCGTACGCGTGTGTGTGTGTGTGTGTGTGTGTGTGTGTGTGTGTGTGTGTGTGTGTGTTGTGTGTGTGTGTGTGTGTGTGTCCATGTATGTGCATGCGTATTTTTGTAAATATGTATGTGTGTGTGTGTGTGTGGGGGGGGGGGGGGGGGGGCGCACACAGACAGACAGCACGAAAAATACTCTACAGAACAAAACCGACAACATGTTTTAAACGATATTCACAGATGTGGTTCTATTTATGCACCGACACGAACATTCACACACACACGCACACATAAACAGACAGACAGACAGACAGACAGACAGACGGACAGAGAGGTGTGAAGCATTAGCACAATCAACAGGTTTCACAGAGGTGCAAACAATGTACTCCACAGTGGTGTGTGTGTGGGAGATTGGGGGTGGGTGGGGGTGGGGGTTGCTGTCTCACAATTTGTGCTATCTCGGTCTCCCCCCCCCCCCCCCCCCCTTTACGCCGCTCGTTCCGGCTCCCCATCCACAGCCACACCCGTACTTGTCCCACCGCAGCCCCCGGCACCGGCAGTCCACAGGGAGCACTCAGTGTCGAGTCGCCATAGGGCAACCCACGGGAGGAGACACTGCACTGCTGCCGAGTCACTTCGGTGGTGTTCAGTGGCGCCTGTTCTGATCCAACATACGCAGGACACCACCTGCTAAGCCCCCTACTGACGACAATAATAGCTTAGTCCTGGAGCCAGCGAGAGAGGACGTTTCCCCGGCAGAGGGCGCCACCATGTCCATGCAACGACAAAGTCCCCAGGAACTCGCCGGCGACCTCAGTACCAACACATCAAGGGCATTGGTGTGGACAGGAAATCAAAACCAAGGTCATCATGAGAGCAGGGCATGGAGGGCCACAGAATTTGATCCTTTTTATGCTGATCGATGAAGATGAGGATGAGGATGATGAAGATGATGCAGCAAAGATCAACTACGATCTGAGACTGTGGGGACAGAGCTGTCCCGTACGTTCATTTTCATAACATATCCCGGCGTCAACAAGGCCAGACACCTGTAGTATTGGCCAGACAACTCAGCAACGCTCTCAGAAACACATCATTTGAGTGGATAGAACTCGGCTGTGTGATCTTCTCAGTTGAACACAGCGAAACGCACACTGAAAAGCAGCCGGTGGCGGCAGAAAAATCTCAAGGATAAATGGCAGTGACGGGAATCAAACCCCGACCATAACAGCCGAGGATCCGCGACGCTAGCCACTGTGCTACGACGGTTGGTCCACAAGTTGTTGTTGTTTCAGTGCTCGGTAAATACTGCGCTTCTACGCTAATTCATTTCAGCACCTCCAACAACGGCCACAGAAGACAAAGTTCATTAGTGAGTCTTGCTTGCAGGTCGGGCCGCAAGGTGATAATGATGGCAATACACATCGGCACCACAGGCTTTCGCTACACTGCTCATGAAATATGTAATAGTCTAGTGCTGCAGTTTGGGCTCTCTCTCTCTCTCTCTCTCTCTCTCTCTCTCTCTCTCTCTCTCTCTGGTAAAACAAGCGATAAATAATTTGGCATTGCGATAAATAACAGATTACAAGAACGGGATGCTCAACAATCGACCACACGCTTTCCCTTGCTAGCTCTCATTCAGAAACAGTTTGCTTACGATGGTTTAAGCGATCTTTTTCTTTTTTTTTTTTTTTTTAATATTTGAAAAAACTGTGTGACGTTATTAACCAAATCTCTGTTCAAATGTTTTTTTAAAAAATCGTATTAAACATGAATCATAAGCGTGAACAGTGAAGCTAGAGATCTTGAGTTCAATGCTGTTTTCAGTCGACTGAAGATGTTGCCTGCACATTAGGATTAAGACAGGGAGACGTCTGTAGCACTGTTCTCTTCTCTCTCTGTATGTATGAAGTGGTGGCAGAAGGGATCAGCAATGGCACGATGCTCAAGTTTCTCTTGATGTATCTGAATGTTCTTTATCGGCTGATGATGCTATTCTCGTGTTAGAAACAGTCACGTTTACAGACACAATTAAACAGCCTAGTGCTGCATCATTCAGTTAAAAAGTTAAACGCCAGTGAAAGCAGTATCACAGTATTTCCAAGGGTGGTCATTGGAGTGTTTGAGAAACATTGCTATGAGATGACGTTACAAGGCATGTGTAGTTAATGCCTAAAACGTTTAGGAGTCTTATCCTTCTCTGTGTGCTTGAGAATTAAGGCCGCAAGTTAGCACCTTACACGTGGAGCCATAAATGCATTGAAACATCTTTTGGAACGATCATGGTCCAGGGTTTTCAAGCCACAATGGTCCATCTCAAATAAAGCAGGAGTCCCATTCCAGCAGAAAACCTTTGAGTCGTGGTATATGGCAGAAACACAAGTATCCAGTCCACTTTCACCAAACAACTGGAAGACTTGGGGCTTCGCTGATGATGTCAGTCTGCTCTCCCACAGACACACCAGGTGCTCGGCAAAACGATCCCGCGTGTAGAAAAAGCAATAGCAGGCCTGACAATCAATATCACAAGAACTGACGTCATGCTGGTAAATAGCATCAACACCCCACGCAGCCAAGGGACAACGACATCACAGAAAGAAAAAAAGATTGTCCCCCTGGGCAGTGTCGGCAAGGGACAAACGACGTAACAGAAGGAAAAAAAGATTGTCCCCCTGGGCAGTGTCAGCAACACAGTCATGGAGCAGCCCAAAACGTCAGAAGCTGCTTCAAAGCCTGCAACCTCTGTTGTCTTCCACAGCCCATTCACTCCAACACAACATTAGAAATTTCCGTACACATTTGAAGTCTGTTCCGTTTAACGGTTCAGAGGCATGGAAAACAACAAAGTCTCACACTCACAAACCTTCAGATGCTGGTCAATAGGTGCTGCAGATTCACCATCAGTATGACAAGGTCTCACAAGGTCTGACAAAACTCTGTGGGGGAAAGAGCCAAACAAACTAAAAGGAAAGGTAACGGGACTTGATTGATCAAACACTGTCAAAAGACTTCTACAACAACAGAAGACAGGCATTTTCACAGGGTAAATGGAAAGTGGGACGACCTAGGCAGACAAGTGGCTGATGCATGGATTGTGAAGCGAACAGAAGACAGGCACTGGACTGACATCTACAGGGTAAATGGACAATGGGACGACCCAGAGAGACAAATCGCTGATGCATAATTGAGAAGTGAAGACTTCCGGAATGGCGAGGGGCCCAACTGAAGAGGTCAGCCCAGAAACGGGATGTTGCCAAAGCCTCCTGCACCCCAAGGTGTGGCCAAACCTCCTGCACCCCAAGGTGTGGCCAAACCTCCTGCACCCCAAGGTGTGGCCAAACCTCCTGCACCCCAAGGTGTGGCCATACCTCCTGCACCCCAAGGTGTGGCCAAACCTCCTGCACCCCAAGGTGTGGCCATACCTCCTGCACCCCAAGGTGTGGCCAAACCTCTTGCAACCCAAGCAATTGAAGTGCATGAGTTAAGTTAGCCATGCATGTCAAATAACAAGCCCTTGGATTCACTCATGGAGTTGTTCGGTTCTCATATAAAACTAGCTGTATAGTGTGGTTCTGAGCTACGGGCATTGGATAAAACTGTTGTCCATTGCCTATCGGTTCATTTATTCACCTAAAAGAATCACCAGAGTTGACACGCAAACACCCAAAGGGTTATTAAAGGCGAAACAAACTGCAACCCAATACAGAAACCACTGGGAAACAAATTCTAATAGGATTTTAAAGCAAATCCGCCGGTTAACATGGACAAACAAATTACAAGACAAAACACGACGCGTTTTGACTTCTCAGGTCTTCTTCGGGCAAGATCAACAACACTCAGGACAATGAAACAAAGAACGAGCAGTTTTGAAAACAAAACGAGGCAGGGAACAGTAAACAGTTAACAATAAACAAGTAGGATAAGTCTTGCTCCCATAAGAAAACCTAACACAGAGTAACTTTTATTCAAGACTGGCACAGCTTTAACTTGAATAAAGTCAGACTAGTAGAAAGACGAACAATCTAATTGTGGGGAGAAAAACAAGCGCAGGTCAACAACCCCTCCGTCACCACAGCAATGACTTGGCAAAGATTTGAACTTAAGGCAGGGTGGGGTGTGGGGGTTAAAGATGAAGAAAATGGGAATTTAAAGTTAAGAAAATATAGTATAAATATGAAAACTCTTCGCTGGCCGTATGAGGGAACCATCGTAATCCCTCTTGAAGAAAGGTCTGTTTGTATTGCCTGCTCCTAGGCCTTTCGTCTGATGGGTCGGACTCATCAGGGAGACACGGCTGATTGTGTCTGTGCTCCTGGAGTCAAATAGAGACGCACTACAGTCCATAATACTGTGTGTGTTCTCACTCACCCTACTTGTTTATTGTTAATTGTTTACTGTTCCCTGCCTCATTTTATTTTCAAACTTTTTCAAACTAAAACTTCGTTTCAACTAAATCTTGGATCCTCAGGCGTAGGCTTAAAGATTGCCCCCTACATTTTTATACTGTTTGCATAATGCCTTTAGTTTTTCAGCAACTCCCCCCCCCCCCAAACACACACACACACACACACACACACACACACACACACACACACACTTTTGTTTTGTTTCATTTACTACCCTTCGCTGGCTGCTTTGGGTGTTGGATTCTTGTTTGAACCCTTGGCAGTGAGAACACTCCAGCGGCCGCCAAGTACATTACATAAGATTCTCAACAGATGCTGTAGGACAGGGCTGCAGTTTGGCGTCAAAAGTGGTCCACACACTCCGCAGTGTCTGCTACCATTAGACATTTCACACATCGCTCCCTCGGCACTACGACCCAACACTGTTTCCATGGGTGACGAGAGGCGCTCTCTCTCTCTCTCTCTCTCTCTCTCTCTCTCTCTTCAATCCCAACTCCTCGCAGCTAACCCTCCCCCTCCCCCCTTGCCCCTAACTCCTCTCTCTTCCATCCCTTTAGTACAGAAAAAGGGAGTATTGGGGAACGGGAGGGGTGGGGGGGGGGGGCAGGAGTTACGTCTGCTAAAAGCAAAACCCAAATCACGCATGCGCACTGGGCCAAACGCCAGAAGGCCACCCCTCCCGAGACTGGGATGAACGTCCGCCATCTTGGACTGTGTCGGCCTTTCCTCTGTCGTCAGAAGGACCTCTCCTGTCCTGTCTTTATTTGGTCCCCGCACGGTGAAAAGACGCAATTTTGCGGGCCTTTGTTCCGCCGAATAAAGGGTGGCGGGGGATGGGGGGGGGGTGGGGGTTGGAACTGGCCATTGATGCAGGGATAAGACGTTTGAGAGCTTGTCATCTCGGACCGACTGCTTCTCGGTCAAAAGGGAAAGTTTGGGGGCGAGGAGGGGGGGGGGGGGGGGGGGGGGGGGGGGAGGAGGCAACACAGGGGAATGGGAGGTGGTGGGGTGGGGAAGTGGGGGGGGGGGGGGTTGGAGATCTCTGAATAGAAGTCAATTTCAGGCCATGATGCGGCCAAAAGACGCTGCCTGGATTCTGGGTTTGGCTGAAAAAGAGTGGTCGACATTGGAAGTGAAAAAATAACCATGGGCTTGGACAGACCTAGTGGGGTGGAATGCAGTGGTGTGTGTGTGTGTGTGTGTGTGTGTGTGTGTGTGTGTGTGTGTGTGTGTGTGTGCGTGCGCGCGCTCGCTTTTGTGGGATGAAGTTTGCAGGAACGAAAAACAATTACTGAGGTCACTACTTTGAACAGATTTCGAAAAGCCTTTGATTCCGTTCATTTTATTTATAAGCAAAAACTCATAAAATCGGGATTTTCTGTTGTTTGTTGTAGGTGTGGGGATGGAGGACACATGGCAGTGGCTTTACCATTTTCAGTGAGTGTCAACGGTGCAGTCTAGGGTTGCTTTTTCATCCCACGTGTAAAAAAAAAGGAATCCAATGTCGTTTTCTTTTTGCCGAAATGTTGGAATGTCAATGAGACAAATTCAGGATGAAGGATTCAGACAATGAAACCAGTCAGTGTGCTGACCTTACATTTTCTTTCCACCGTGAAGAGAGATCGACAATCATATGAAACATATCCACCATTCTTGCAGAGAGTGACCGTCTCTCTGAGCCTGGACTTATATCACAGGAAAACGTGTACGCGCACAGTGAACACAAAAATAAATAACTTAAACTTCATTTTTAAAGCATTTAAATATGGAATGAAAAAATATATATATCAAAATGCTAGACTTTGGTTCATTAAAGATGCCCATGAGGTGAGAGAAATCGAGTAAGGCAAATTTAAGGAAATCTAGAAGCTCTTAAACGTGGGGTGGAAAGGCTAAAACCAACCAGTGTGTAAAGCAGCTATTTCAACATCATTGATTTTGGCCAGGCTGGCGTGCTTATTCATCATTCTTCCTACTTACCCCTCACCCCCCCCCCCCCCCCGCCCCCCTGCCACCCGCCACCCACCACCCCACCTCCCCTTCGCACTGATTCAAAAACTTGAAGAGATGTACATTGATTTGGGGTTGGACAAGAAATGGGGGGGGGGGGGGGGGGGGGGGGGGGGGGGGGGCAGAGTCAGAGACACGTATCGATCCATTCAATCGATGAGAGTGACATCAGCCACCCTGTCACAAAGCTCACAGTTACTCACTTATCTTCTTGGTTTAGCAAAGAGTTGGGAGGTACAATGGATGACATTAATGCGTGCTTTGGGTTCAATGAATCTGACCAAAAGTTTGGTCCCCCCCCCCCAAAAAAAAAAAAAATCAAAAGATGTTTTT
>JADBJO010001107.1:261147-263647 GCA_016801955.1 Conus betulinus
GGCGTGTTAAATCTAAGGCGCTGCTCACACAAGAAAGGAGCAAGGCCCGTGCGCCCCCATTTTGCAAAGGGCCGCAATCCCCACAGACACGAGTGATGGCTCTTGATCCCGCCCCCTCCCCCCACCCCTCCCCGGGCCGCGATCCCCACGGACACGAGTGATGGCCCTTGATCCCCCCCCCTCCCCCTCCCCCCCGGATTGTCGGCGAACTGACGCGCGGAGATCAATACTGTAGTCACACTATTTCACACACACACACACACACACACAGGCGCACACACAGCGCGCGCGCGCGCGCGCGCGGTCGTCTGCTGCTAAACCTGAGCAACTTATTCCCGCAGAAAGCTGGCAGATCGAAGTTTGTGTTTGTTCTGATGCTGTGACTGTGAACATAACGGGACTGAGAGAGGCGGTGAGGCTGTATTGCACGTGCGTTGCTTCAATCAAACGACCAGCCCGTATCACTCGAAGCGTGCGGAGTGGTTATTGTGCTCATTAGTATCATTGTTATTGCCCCTACGACCGCTCTGGAATATAAGTCCCCTTGCACAGAGAGAGAGAGAGAGAGAGAGAGAGAGAGGGAGAGAGAGAGAGAGAGAGAGAGAGAGAGAGAGATGAGAATAAATAAATAACATGAAAGAATAATAATCATGAAAATGATAATACATAAATAATACATGATTGCAACGAAAATAAACAAAAAAACATTACATACATACATACATACACATACATACATACAACCCAGGTGTCAGTGTCAACACGATGTAGTGGCCAGACTAGTATATTACAGGTGTCACTGTCAACATGATGAGTGGCCAGACTAGTACATTACAGGTGTCACTGTCAACATGATGGAGTGGCCAGGCTAGTACATTACAGGTGTCACTGTCAACATGATGGAGTGGCCAGACTAGTACATTACAGGTGTCACTGTCACATGATGTAGTGGCCAGACTAGTACATTACAGGTGTCACTGTCAACATGATGTAGTGGCCAGAACTAGTACATTACAGGTGTCACTGTCAACATGATGTAGTGGCCAGACTAGTACATTACAGGTGTCACTGTCAACATGATGTAGTGGCCAGACTAGTACATTACAGGTGTCACTGTCAACATGATGTAGTGGCCAGACTAGTACATTACAGGTGTCACTGTCAACATGATGTAGTGGCCAGAATAGTACATTACAGGTGTCACTGTCAACATGATGTAGTGGCCAGACTAGTACATTACAGGTGTCACTGTCAACATGATGGAGTGGCCAGATATAGTAATGACAGGTGTCACTGTCAACATGATGTAGTGGCCAGAACTAGTACATTACAGGTGTCACTGTCAACATGAGTAGTGGCCAGAATAGTACATTACAGGTGTCACTGTCAACATGATGTACTGGCCAGAATAGTACATGACAGGTGTCACTGTCAACATGATGTAGTGGCCAGAATAGTACATGACAGGTGTCACTGTCAACATGATGTAGTGGCCAGAATAGTACATGACAGGTGTCACTGTCAACATGATGGAGTGGCCAGACTAGTACATTACAGGTGTCACTGTCAACATCATGTACTGGCCAGAATAGTACATGACAGGTGTCATTGTCAACATGATGTAGTGGCCAGAATAGTACATGACAGGTGTCACTGTCAACATGATGTAGTGGCCAGACTAGTACATTACAGGTGTCACTGTCAACATGATGGAGTGGCCAGAATAGTACATGACAGGTGTCACTGTCAACATGATGTAGTGGCCAGACTAGTACATTACAGGTGTCACTGTCAACATGATGTAGTGGCCAGGCTAGTACATTACAGGTGTCACTGTCAACATGATGGAGTGGCCAGACTAGTACATTACAGGTGTCACTGTCAACATGATGGAGTGGCCAGACTAGTACATTACAGGTGTCACTGTCACATGATGGAGTGGCCAGACTAGTACATTACAGGTGTCACTGTCAACATGATGTAGTGGCCAGAATAGTACATGACAGGTGTCATTGTCAACATGATGTAGTGGCCAGAATAGTACATGACAGGTGTCACTGTCAACATGATGTAGTGGCCAGAATAGTACATGACAGGTGTCATTGTCAACATGATGTACTGGCCAGAATAGTACATGACAGGTGTCACTGTCAACATGATGTAGTGGCCAGAATAGTACATTACAGGTGCCACTGTCAACATGATGGAGTGGCCAGAATAGTACATTACAGGTGTCACTGTCAACATGATGGAGTGGCCAGAATAGTACATGACAGGTGTCACTGTCAACATGATGTACTGGCCAGAATAGTACATTACAGGTGCCACTGTCAACATGATGTAGTGGCCAGAATAGTACATGACAGGTGTCACTGTCAACATGATGGAGTGGCCAGAATAGTACATTACAGGTGTCACTGTCAACATGATGGAGTGGTGGCCAGAATAGTACATTACAGGTGCCACTGTCAACATGATGTAGTGGCCAGAATAGTACATG
>JADBJO010001107.1:271147-274840 GCA_016801955.1 Conus betulinus
CCCCCCCCCCCCCCGAGAAGAACATGGCAGCACGAAGAAGGGACACTGGAGCAAATGCCGAGACCAGGGGAGATCACTCTTACAAGTCTCACATACCTGCAACGGAGGTGGTTGGGTTTCGTTTTGTTTTGTTTCATTTCGTTTCGTTTCGTTTTTTTGTTTTTTGTTTTTTGTTGTTTGTTTTTTTTTTTCCCTTTTTTTCAGGTCTTCTAAAGGGTTTAGGATTAGTGTTACGTTACGGTCAGCTTTTGGCGGATGCACAGGACTAACGAACTTCATACAACGCTTGTTAATCAACTGCCCCTACAAAGTCTGCTGGTGAAATATTGATATATAGTATTGATTAACTGCACCAGCAAAGTGTGCTGGTGAAATATTAATATATAGTATTGATTAACTGCCCCAACAAACTCTGCTGGTGAAATATTGATATATAGTATTAATTAACTGCCCCAACAAAGTGTGCTGGTGAAATATTGATATATAGTATTAACTGGCCCAACAAAGTCTGCTGGTGAAATATTGATCTATAGTATTACTTAACTGCCTCAACAAAGTCTGCTGGTGAAATATTGATATACAGTATTAATTAACTGCCCCAACAAAGCCTGCTGGTGAAATATTGATATATAGTATAATCAACTGCCACTACAAAAGTCTGCTGGTGAAATATTAATATATAGTGTCCTTACAAATGTGTGATCTGTTGTATATATGATTGTTAGCCATAGCAGCAGATTTATGACTAGAAGTCTGGAACAACGTTGCTGATGCCAAGCCGAAATGCAAATGAAGACTTTCACAGAAAATAAAACAAAGTGTTCAGTATCCACCCCCCCACCCCCCCACCCCCCCCCCCCAAAAAAAAAAAAAAAAAAAAGAAAGAAAGAAAGAAAAAGAAAAGAAAAAAGTGTCAAGCATCGCTCACACGAGACAGACAGACACACTTTCGACAAATATGTCTGCTCTAAAACGTCTCTACTGATGAACATAAAAAGTCTCCAAAACACTACACACTACTACTGACCTGACGGTTGTGAGAGGGCTGACAGAAGTATGACTGGTTGGTGCCGGAGTTGATGTATTTGCCCAGTGGCTGGGAATGTCGAACGAAACAACAACGCTCTCCACACACATTAACAAAGCACTCAAGTCATCGAGATGTTGATTTAAGCTGCTTTGAGGATGGGTGATATTGAGTACACACACACACACACACACACGCAGCAGCACACACACCACACACACACACACACACACACACACACACACACACACAACACACACACGTACATACTCGCACATACACACACTCCAACGCGCACCCACATGGATCCATCCATTCACATACCATGCATGCTGTGGTAACAGTCTACAGATATGTAAATCATGACTCAAGCACAGCAGTGACGGGGTTAACATATTGTAGAGAAGTCTAACTGAATTTTCTTTCATCTCAATACAGTCTACAGGTTTTTCTTTTAAATTACACTCAAGCACACCAGTGACAGTGTAACGTTGTAGTCTAATTGAAGTTCCTTTTTTTTCTCCCTTTTCACGACAAATACTACGGTTCAAATCTACGAACACTCTAAAAAGATACAAGTCTCTGGTGGACATGACTAGCACAACAGACTGTCGCTCTCTCTCTCTCTCTCTCTCTCTCTCTCTCTCTCTCTCTCTCTCTCTCGTTCTTTTCCCCCACCTCTCTCTCTCTCTCTCTCTCCTCTCTCTCTCTCTCTCTCTCTCTGTTCATTTAAAGCCCAGTTCGAAGACGAGCGATGACAATGAAGGGTGAAGAAAGGAAGTCTTCCAACGTGTACTGCAACGCCGTCAAAGTGAACTTAGTTCTTCCCCTAAACGTACTGCAAACAGGGAAACGTAAAATGACGTGTGCAGATTGTTGCTCCTCTTGTCTGGTTGAGCGGATGGTTCACGTGATTCACCTTCCCTCTCAGTGCGTTCGTCCTCTCAGAGTTGCCTTCCTTCCTTCTGGGATTTTCTGGAAGGAAAGGTCTTTTGTTTGTCGCCGCGCCACCCACGATAGCACCGCACGCTTCCTTCCCCCCGAGGCATGCTGAAAGGATGCGCGTTCCATTCTCCGCTTCAATGGCGCAGCGTCAGTCGTTTGAGAATCGGAAGAACGCTCGCCGCCGACGCGTGACCGGATACACAATGGAAACTGTGTACTTCCACCTTCCCACTCCAACCCCAACCCCACCCCTACTCCGCTGTGATGTGGTCTGCTTCACACAGACCGTGTGTGACAGAGGCAGACGAGAAGGTCTGTATAAACAACTGTGTGTTTTGAGTGGCTCTCTACGTGCTAATGATCGATAGTCCTGGTTTTTCTCCGTGGGTCAGTGTGCGTCCGTACATTTCACCTTCCGCCCCTTCCCCCCCCCCCTCTCTCTCTCTCTCTCTCTCTCTCTCTCTCTCTCTCTCTCTCTCTCTCTCTCTCTCTCTGTCTCTGTCTCTCTCTCCTCTCCTCTCTCTCTCCTCTCCTCTCTCTCTCTCTCTCTCTCTCTCACAGAAAAAAATCTCTGTTGCTGTTTCCCTGTGAGACAGTGCTTTGGCTCTCTGTATGTCACAGCTGGTCATTTAGGCCCACGTTTGGTGATCTTTAGTTTCTCGTTAACTTTATTATTCCCACATAGATCAATACCGGGAATCATGTTTGAAATGTATTATGCATTTTTCGTTTCATTAATTCTTGACGCTGCATTAACGATATAGCTCCCTTGACGTAAAGACTGTTATTTTGTCATTGTCAATAAAAAAGATTCTGAAAACGTCAAGCGTCAAGTGTCTCTCTCTCTCTCTCTCTCTCCTCTCTCTCTCTCTCTGTGTGTGGTGTGTGTGTGTGTGTGTGTGTGTGTGTGTGTGTGTGTGTGTGTGTGTCTGTCTGTATCTGTCTGTCTGTATCTTACATCTTTTTTTTTCATATTGCTATGAATCGTCTTTTCTCACCTCACTCGTCGCTCTCTCTCTCTCTCTCTCTCTCTCTCCTCCCTCTCTCTCTCTCTCACACACCACACACACACACACACACACACACACACACACACACACACACACACATGCGCCGTGCATGTGACAATGCCATCAAAAGACCGCTCTCAAAGGCGAGCCGACATGGTGCACGAGCAATTTTCGATTTCACCGGTACAGTGTCAATCTTTTGAGAACCGAAGTATGCACGCCGACCCGCAGCTGGTTTGCACACTGGAACATGTCTGTCTACCTCCCCCTTCCCATCCCCATCCCCACCCCCCCCCACCCCCCTCCCCCTCGCCCCCCTACTCTGGTCCCCTGGCCAAGACAGAGTGTGTTTGGAGGAGGTGACGAGAATGCCTGTATGAACACGGGGTTTTTTGGAGCGGCCCTCAACGCTTCAATGATCGATGGTCCTTTCTCCTTCCGAGGAGGTCAGTGTGCCCCCACCCACATTACCTTGCAACCGTACCCCCCCTTCTCTCCCCTCCTCCTCTCTCTCTCTCTCCTCTCATCTCTCTCTCTCCTCATCCTCCTGTCCTCCCTCTCCTCTCTCTCTCTCATCTCATCATCATCATCATCATCATCATCATTTTTTTCTTTTTCTGCTTCATCGAGGGCAAGATGTAAAAAAGCCTGTGTTGTGCTTATTCTTTATCCCTCATTAAAAAGATTCGTTCGTTCGTTTCTCCTCTCTAT
>JADBJO010001107.1:281783-284283 GCA_016801955.1 Conus betulinus
GTTGAATTGTCAGTATGAATGATTGTGTTGAAATAATGTAGCATGACAAGGACAGATTACTGTTCATGTGCTTCTTCTTCTTCTTCTTTCTTATTCGTTCTTCCTTCTTCTTCTTCTTCTTATTAGTAGTTGTCTTCTCTTCTTCTTCTTCTTCTTCTTCTTTTTCTTCTTCTTCTTCTTCTTCTTCTCTCCTCCTACTCACTCCTTCTCTTCTCCTCTTCTTCTTGTTCTCTTATTTCTTCTTCCTACTCTTTCTTCCTCTTCCTCTTCTTCTTCTTTCTTTTCTTCCTTCTATTCTTCTTCTTAGGTCTTCTTCTTCTTATTCGTCTTCTTTTTCCTCAGTCCTACTCAGCCTCCGATCTCTCCTTCTTCTTCTTCTTTTCTTCTTCTCTCTAGTCTTCTTTAAGCTTCATCTTCTTATTCTCTTCTTCTTCCTCTTCTTCTCTTCGTTCTTCCTCGTATCTCTTCCTCTTCTTCTTGTCTTCCTCTTCTTTCTTCTTCTTCTTCTTCTTCTTATTCTTCTTTGCTTATTTCTTCCTCAGCCTCCTCTCTCCTCCTCCGCCTCTTCTTCTTCTTCTTCTACTTCACCCCCAGGACACGTCAATGAGGAGTGATTGCTTTCATTTTACTTGTCGCTGTTGCTTCCAAGATAATGTGTACATTTATTTGTATTGTCCGTCCTCTGTTCGTGAAGATAATGTGTACGTTTCTTTGTATTGTCCCTCCTCGTTCAAGAAAGATAATGTGTACGTTTCTTTGTATTGTCCGTCCTCTGTTCATGAAGATAAATGTGCACATTTCTTTGTATTGTCCCTCCTCTGTTCAAGAAGATAATGTGTACGTTTCTTTGTATTGTCCGTCCTCTGTTCATGAAGATAATGTGCACGTTTTTTGTATTGTCCGTCCTCTGTTCGTGAAGATAATGTGTACGTTTCTTTGTATTGTCCGTCCTCTGTTCGTGAAGATAATGTGTACGTTTCTCTGTATTGTCCGTCCTCTGTTCGTGAAGATAATGTGCACGTTTCTCTGTATTGTCCGTCCTCTGTTCATGAAGATAATGTGCACGTTTCTTTGTATTGTCCGTCCTCTGTTCGTGAAGATAATGTGTACGTTTCTTGTATTGTCCGTCCTCTGTTCATGAAGATAATGTGCACGTTTCTTTGTATTGTCCGTCCTCTGGTCGTGCTTTACAGCCGAAATCATCATTCGCTTGGTTCGATTAGTCGAAATACAAAAAATTTAAAAAAAGGAGGAGTGGGGATGAGAGAGAGACAGAAAGACAGACAGAAAGACAGACAGTGACAGAGACAGAGAGGAGAGAGAGAGACAGAGAGAGAGAGAGAGACAGAGACAGACAGACAAAAGACAGACAGTGACAGAGAAGAGAGGACAGAGAGAGACAGGACAGAGAGACAGAGACAGACAGAAAAGCAGACAGACAGAAAGACAGACAGAGACACAAAGAGAGAAAGAGACAGACAGACACAAAGAGAGAGAAGACAGACAGACAGAGAGACAGAGAGAAAGAGACAGAGAAAGACAGAGACAGACAGAGAGACAGAGACAGAGAGAAAGACAGAGACAGATAGAAAGGCAGAGAGACAGAGACAGAGACACAGACAGAGAGAAGAGAGAGAGAGACACGATGAGAGAGAGAGACACACAGAGAGAGAGACAGAGAGCTGGCTTCGCTGCAGTAGCGACACAGAGAGCCAGCCTGTTCAAGTTAAGAACCAAGATCAACAATGGGCGGTGAACATTCTTTTGTGCGTGGTGGAACTCCCGCCACCCCTTACCCCCTCCCTCCGACACCTTCACCCCCACCCCACCCCCAGCTCTCTCTCTCTCTCTCTTCTCTCACTCACTCACTCACACACACACACACACACACACACACACACACGCGCGGCGCACGCACGCACACACGCACGCACGCACGCACACACACCACACACACACACACACACACACACACACACACACACACACAGAGCGAGAATCCATGATGGGAAGCAGTTCTCCACTCGGCAGTGTGAATGTTGCATATATTTTTGTACAAGTAAATTTTTTTTTTTTCAAAGAAATATTCCAATGCTTTTTTTTTTTTTTTTTTTTTTGACGAATTTCTATGGACTGGGGGGGTGAAAAAAAAAAAAAAAACACGGCGACTAAGCACAGTTTGAGCTTTATCTGCGTGAAAGATGTCAGTCTATGTGCAGTCGTGTTATGAACTAAACGTGCACCTTTTTGCAAATGATTCTACTGGGATGATTACTTTTCTTTTTCAGGATGCGATTTTTTTTTCCTTCAGTAATGTGGTGACAGCCTGAAAAGACGCTGTGGTGTGTGTGTGAGTGTGTGTGTGTGTGTGTGTGTGTGTGTGTGTGTGTGTGTGCGTGTGCGGGCGTGCGTGCGTGCGTGCGTGCGTAATGCGGGCGTGTGTGTGTGTGTGTGTGGGGTGGGTGTGTGGTAGTAATTATGTAATGATGGAGGAATTTTA
>JADBJO010001107.1:294283-301783 GCA_016801955.1 Conus betulinus
CTCTCTCTCTCTCTCTCTCTCTCACACCCTCTCCTCTCTCTCTCTCTCTCTCTATCTCTCTCTCTCTCCTCACACCTCTCTCTACCCTCTCTCTCCATCCTCTCTCTCTCTCTCTCTCTCTTCGGGTATCCAGTTTGGCTCTACTGTCGATTTTTTTTTTTTGGATGTTGTTATTGACGCGTATTTTTAGGCCGGGCCACTGTTCACCTTTCATCCCCTGATGAGCTGTGCACGCACGGCCTTTGGTCCTGCCGGCAGAGGGTCTGTAATCCCATTTTAAGAACCTGGATTGAAAGCACCCGGTGACATGATCTCCCTCCCCCTCCCCCCCCCCCCCACCCCCCCCCCCCCTCTCTCTCTCTCTCTCCTCTATCTCTCTCTCTCTCTAACCTCTCGCTCTCTCTTTCTCTCTCTCCGGTCGCTTGGGCTGAAAACAACATGAAACCAAAATCCTCCCCCACCCCACCCCACCCCGTCTCTCTCTCTCTCTCTCTCTCTCTCGCTCTCTCTCTCTCTGTCTCTCCATGAAGACACACACACACACACACACACACACACACACACACACACACACACACACTCAAACACACACACACACACACACACACACACACACACACACACACACCACACACACACACAACACACACACTCACACACACCACACCACACACACACACACACACACACCTTACCCACTTCCTTTTCCTACCATCTCTGTCTTGAGGGTGGGCCCCTCCTCCTTCCCCCACCGATTCCGACCCCTATTCATTCCCCCACCCCCACCCCCACCCCCCTTACGCTTCAAGTTGAACATAGTTCTCACGGAAATTCCACACACACACCACACCACACACACACACACACACACAAACACACACACACACACACACCACACACAAACACATGTGTAGAATGTATATAGGAGTTATATCTCTGGTCAGTTGGTGAAAGCATATCTCTCATTTGATATGGATAAGTAAGTATTTTCTGGTTTCCTGTTACTCAATTTAGATTTGGTCTATATCTGAAATTCATGCATATTGGCACCGCTTTAACGCTGGCCGTTGGTATGGATGACACGCTATACATAGCATGCACATTCCCCGAAGATGGAGAATGGCTGCTTTAATGGCGGGGTAAGAAACGGTCATACACACAAAACTCCCTCCCTTTGTTAGGTAGATGGAATCAAAACTTGTCTGTCCATATAGGGAGTGTCCGCAGGAGTATCAGCCTGTGTAAGAAGAAGAAGAAGAAAGAAGAAGAAGAAGGGGTCCAACAGCGATCAGCGCCGCGCTGGCTTCCTGGTCAGCAGAACCTTTCAACACGTCACAAGTCACTGTCCTCTGGCAACAAGACACTGTCCTCTGGCAACAAGTCACAAGACACTGTCCTCTGGCAACAAGTCACACGACACTGTCCTCTGGCAACACGTCACAAGACATTGTCCTCTGGCAACAAGACACTGTCCTCTAGCAACAAGACACTGTCATCTGGCAACACGTCACAAGACATTGTCCTCTGGCAACACGTCACAAGACATTGTCCTCTGGCAACACGTCACAAGACACTGTCATCTGGCAACACGTCACAAGACACTGTCATCTGGCAACACGTCACAAGACATTGTCCTCTGGCAACACGTCACAAGACATTGTCCTCTGGCAACAAGACACTGTCATCTGGCAACACGTCACAAGACACTGTCCTCTGGCAACAAGTCACAAGACACTGTCCTCTGGCAACAAGTCACAAGACACTGTCCTCTGGCAACACGTCACAGAGACACTGTCCTCTGGCAAACAAGTCACAAGACACTGTCCCTCTGGCAACAAGTCACAAGACACTGTCCTCTGGCAACAAGTCACAAGACACTGTCCTCTGGCAACAAGACACTGTCCTATGGCAACACGTCACAAAACACTGTCCTCTGGCAACAAGTCACAAGACACTGTCCTCTGGCAACAAGTCACAAGTCACTGTCCTCTGGCAACAAGTGACAAGACACTGTCCTCTGGCAACAAGTGACAAGACACTGTCCTCTGGCAACACGTCACAAGACACTGTCCTCCAGCAACACGTCACAAGACACTGTCCTCTGGCAACAAGTCACAAGACACTGTCCTCTGGCAACACGTCACAAGACACTGTCCTCTGGCAAAAAAAGACACTGTCCTCTGGCAACAAGACACTGTCCTCTGGCAACACGTCACAAGACACTGTTCTCTGGCAACAAGTTACAAGATACTGTTCTCTGGCAACAAGACACTTTCCTCTGGCAACAAGTCACAAGACACTGTCCTCTGGCAACACGTCATAAGACACTGTCCTCTGGCAACAAGACACTGTCCTCTGGCAGCAAGTCACAAGACACTGTCCTCTGGCAACAAGACACTGTCCTCTGGCAAACACGTCACAAGACACTGTCCTCTGGCAACAAGTCACAAGACACTGTCCTCTGGCAGCAAGTCACAAGACACTGTCCTCTGGCAACAAGACACTGTCCTCTGGCAACACGTCACAAGACACACTGTCCTCTGGCAACACGTCACAAGACACTGTCCTCCGACAACACGTCACAAGACACTGTCCTCTGGCAACAAGACACTGTCCTCTGGCAACAAGTCACAAGACACTGTCCTCTGGCAACAAGACATTGTCCTCTGACAACTACACACTGTGTTGTCTGGCTCCAAAGCGCCCCGAACGACCCAATCACGGTGCTGTGTTGACCTTGTCGCCGCAAGTAATGGATCACACAGACCAAGACCGATACAAAAGTCGGTCACCCCCCGGATTTCAGCCTGGGCTATTCCGCACCATCTGTTCAACAGCTGACACAGCAGCCTACACCTTTCCCTTTTCTCTCTCTCCCCCGCCACCCCCGTCCCCGTCTTTCTTCTTCTTATCTTTTATCTTTTTCTTTTCTCCTATTCATCCTCATCCTTCTTCTTTCCGACTTACGTGTGAAGGAAAGTGATTCGATGTAATCAGACTGTTTCGTGTGTGTGTGTGTGTGTGTGTGTGTGTGTGTGTGTGTGTGTGTGTGTGTGTGTGTGTGTGTGTGTGTGTGTGTGTGTGTGTGTGTGTGTGTGTGTGTGTGTGTGTGTGTGTCCATCTGTCTGCCCGTGTGTAAATGTGTGCGTGCGCATGCGCGTGTGTAGTGTGTGTGTGTGTGTGTGTGTGTATGTGTGTGTCTGTATGTCTGTGTGTGGCTGTGTGTATGCGTGCGTGCGTGCGTGGTAAACTTTAACATAGGCATCTTCTCAGCGATGACATTTGCCAGCAAAACCAACTTCAGCAGAATGATGACCAGCAGTCAGACCTTTCCACCGGCAGTCAGACCTTTCCACCAGCAGTCAGACCTTTCCACTAGCACTCTGACCTTTCCACCAGCAGTCTGACCTTTCCACCAGCAGTCAGACCTTTCCACCGGCAGTCAGACCTTTCCACCAGCAGTCAGACCTTTCCACTAGCACTCTGACCTTTCCACCAGCAGTCAGACCTTTCCACCAGCAGTCAGACCTTTCCACCGGCAGTCAGACCTTTCCACCAGCAGTCAGACCTTTCCACTAGCACTCTGACCTTCCCACCAGCAGTCAGACCTTTCCACTAGCACTCTGACCTTTCCACCAGCAGTCAGACCTTTCCACTAGCACTCTGACCTTTCCACCAGCAGTCAGACCTTTCCACTAGCACTCTGACCTTCCCACCAGCAGTCAGATCTTTCCACCAGCAGTCAGATCTTTCCACCAGCAGCAGTCAGACCTTTCCACCAGCAGTCAGATCTTTCCACCAGCAGTCAGATCTTTCCACCAGCAGTCAGACCTTTCCATCAGCAGTCAGACCTTTCCACCAGCAGTCTGACCTTTCCACCAGCAGTCAGACCTTTCCACCAGCCGTCAGACCTTTCCATCAGCAGTCAGACCTTTCCACCAGCAGTCAGACCTTTCCCCCAGCAGTCAGACCTTTCCACCAGCAGTCAGACCTTTCCACCAGCAGTCAGATCTTTCCACCAGCCATCTGATGCAGGAAGAGGGCAACCACTGTCAACGGCCGCAATGCTGATGAACATTTTCGCCAGGTTGAAAAATTGACTTTTTCTTTTAGATTCTGACCACCTACAATTCATCCTTTTGATAAAACACACATCTTACATGGTATTATACGCGAATATCGTAACAAATACTACATTCCATTTCCAGAGCCTAGCGAACGCTTGAACAGGAAATACGTCACCGCTTCTGTGGCGTGATCAGCCTCTGATTTTAAACGTGAAATGTACGTGTGACCCGCAATCTAATGAGTCAAAGCGAGATAAGCAGAACTGGACCTTCGGAAAAATGTGCTTGTGTCACGCAAAGTGATGTTATTTCAACATAGATACCAATGTTGTCAAAATAGAGTTGGTCTTTTAGAAAGGGTTACAATGTTGCCAAACAACACACAAACACTGAGAAAACGATGAAACCGAACGACAACGAACAGGCCAGATGAGGGCGTATAGCGAACTGTTTCAAAACACACAAAAAGGCATTTCAATTTATGTGTTGCATCAGTTTTGCCCCGCTGAGCGCAAGTTCTTCAGGTTTAAAGCCATGAAAGGAAAAACAACTGCGTCCCAGAGCACAACAAAAACCAACAAACACAGAGAACACCGCAGACACATTGACCAGATGACACATAGGTAGGTACAATAGATTCATGGCTTGCCCTGTTGCTGACATTGACCAGATGACACATAGGTAGGTACAATAGATTCATGGTTTGCCTGTTGCTCTGTTAGCATTCCTAAGGCAGATAAATCGAGGCTGTGCTGACGATAACAGCAATTCTGCTCAATTTATCACACACAGTATAAAAACAAACTGTTTGAAACGTTCAAAATCAATTCCATGATTTACACACATATTCATTCTCTCTCTCTCTCTCTCTCTCCTCTCTCTCTCCTCTCTCTCTCTCTCTCCTCTCTCTCTCTCTCTCTCTCTCACACACACACCACACACACACACACACACACACACACACACACACACACACACACACACATTCATTCACACACACACATTCATTCACACACACACATTCATTCACACACACACACACACACACACACACACACACACACACACACACACACACACACACTGGGCAGTTGGACACGGCAGAATAAACAGACGAAGTCTACTCTGCGTATTATATACAGTCATTTACTGTGCCTTCTCACCACATTACAACAAAAGCTGATATTTTATCGGTTGTAACGACAGAACACAAGAAAAGAAAAAAGAAACAGAGAGAGAGAGAGAGAGAGAGAGAGAGAGAGAGAGAGAGAGAGAGAGAGAGAGAGAGAGAGAGAGGGGAGAGAGAGAGAGACTTTCAGGAACGAATTTTGGGAATTGATTGGTAAATTATGGGACACAAACGTAAGAAACGTAAAAGATGTTTTAAAAAAATACATAGATTATTTTTTTAAATACATTGATTAATAATACAGATCACCCCCCCCCCCCCCCCCCCCCCCCCCCCCCCCCCCCCCCCTATCAGATTGTTCGTCTTTGTATTTGACTGACTTTATTCAAGTTTAAAAGACTATGCCAGTCTTGAATAAAAGTTACTCTGTGTTAGGTTTTCTTATGGGAGCAAAAGATACCCCACTTGTTCACTGTTTATTGTTTACTGTTCCCTACCTCATTTCATTTCCAATTTCGTTTCGATTAAATCGGGGTTATTTGTATTTGTTTCTGTCCGTCTTTGTGTTTGTCTTTTGATCTCCCTTGCTTCCTTGGGTGGATCCTCAAGCGTAGGTGTCCCCTACATTTTATACTATTTGCATAATGTCTTTAGTTTTTCAGCAACTTTTTACCTCCCCCACACTTTCGTTAGGCTTCATTTATACCCTTCACTGGCTGCTTCGGGGGTGCTATTGGATTCTTTTTTTGCACCCTTGGTGGTGAGAACACCATGGTATTATGGACTGTGGTGTGTCTCTATTTGACGCCAGGAGCGCAAACACAACCAGCCGTGTCTCCCTGATGAGTTCCTATCCAAACGGACGAAAGGTCAAGGAGCAGGCAATACAAATAGATATGCATTCAAAAGGGATTACGATGGTTACGATGATTCTCTTATGCAGCTAGTGGAGACTTTTCATATCTGTAATGTATTTTCTTAATTTTATATTCCCAGTTTTCTCCATCTTTAACCTCCACCTCTCTCTTTAAGTCCAAATCTTTGCCAAGTCATTACTATGAAAATAGTTGCGCTTGTTTTTCCCCCACTATTAGATTGTTCGTCTTTCTATTTGTCTGACTTTATTCAAGTTTAAAAAGCTGTACTACTTTTGAATAAAATTACTCTGTGTTTTGGTTTTCTTCTGGGAGCAAAAGATACCCCACTTGTTTACTGTTTAACAGATCAGTAATTAAATGAATAAATGCAGCGTCAAAGGAAATCAAGGAAAACTACATGTACCGAATTTTCCAGCATGCGTTTATACAATGTCTACCGAAACAGCTCTGCCAGCGTCCCAATGCTACCACGAACAGGTTTTGAACAATCGAGAGAGACCTGCACATAGAGGAAGATGAAGAGGAAAAAGTGGAGGAGGAGGAAGAAGAGGAGGAGGAAGCAAAAGATGAGCAGGAAGAAAATGAACAAGAAGAAGGTGATGATGCAAAAGAAGAAGACAGTTATGATGATGATGGCAGACTACAATTAATGATGCTGAAGACTCTTTGATCCAGGTTAATAACATTCGATGGGTTTTGGAATCAGGAAAACGCGCAGAAAGGAACAGGGAGAGAGTTCCAGACGCCTCAAAGCCTGGCATTCTTTCATCGACCGCTGAGATGACGTGACGTGCACCCACTGACCAACAACACCACCTTTGCCCGAGACAGAGGCCGCTCAGGGAAGCTGGTTGGCCCCAAAGGACACTGCGTTCGCTTCATGACAACAGCCTTTAATTTTAAAAAAATCTTTATGAAAAACGAGCAGTTTTAAGCCATTATTAACGTGCTTGTTGGTCTGATTAACGTTTGTTCACTAAAAGTGATGTTAGACGGTGGGAAAGGATGGGGGAGAAGGTAAGGGGTAGGGGGAGAGTGAGGAGGAGATGACTGCATACAGAAGTTTTATATAAACGCACGTGTGGTTGTCGGTATAACTTGCGTGAGTGTGTACAAGTGTTTAGAATATAATTATTGCATCGGGAAAATGGGTCCAAATGTTGGATCATTATCAAACAATGAGTATCAAAGCTGTGGAACATATGAAATCTTTGAGAATCTACCAAATATGAAATAAGAATAACGCATTAATCCTGTGACATCGCATTTACAAATAACACTCTAAGAAAGCAACAGCCAACACATATATATGCGTGCAATAGTGTGTGTGTGTGTGTGTGTGTGTGTGTGTGTGTGTGTGTGTGTGTGTGTGTGGGTGTGTGTGTTTACGAGACCTATTGTGTGCATCATTCAGATATTAATATAA
>JADBJO010001107.1:306783-311783 GCA_016801955.1 Conus betulinus
AAATTACTGGGGAGGGGGAGGGGGGTGGGGTGTAATCGTGCAAAGAGAAATTACGACTCTTTTTTTTTTTTCTTTATCTAACCCGAAGAAAACAGACGAGTGAAGACACCTGATTACTGATTTTCACGTCAAAGCACACGTCCTCAGTGGGTCATTTTTACGACAAAACAGAGTGAACGAAGAAAGAAAGCAAAGGAAAGCTGCATCAAACAACAGACTGCGGACATTAAAAGGAAAAACAAAACCTAGACAACAACAAACGGAAGCATATAAGATCATTGGGGGACCTGACCAAACAAAAGCAAGAAAGATACTAAACATCAGATACACTGACATCGCCGAGCATCAAGGGCGTGGAGGCAGGCAGGACACCAACATCTACTGACCTCAGTCAGACCAAAGAGAACTAGGCTGGCATGGCCATGTCACAATCCTCTCAGGAAACCGCTGGGGGAGGGAGATGGAGGGGGAGACAGAACACATGGTGGGCTGACAACATTGCACAGAGGACATGGACAACATAGCAGAGAAGACTGACAACATTGCACAGAGGACATGCACAACATTGGCAGAGGACTGACAACATAGCACAGAGGACATGGACAACATTGGCAGAGGACTGACAACATTGCACAGCGGACATGGACAACATTGGCAGAGGACTGACATTGCACAGCGGACATGGACAGCATAGCACAGAGGGCTGACACACCATAGCACAGCGGACATGGACAACATTGGCAGAGTACTGACAACATTGCACAGAGGACATGGACAAACATTGGCAGAGGACTGACAACATTGCACAGAGAGGACTGACAACATTGCACAGAGGACATGGACAACATTGGCATGGGACTGTCAACATTGCACAGAGGACTGTCAACATTGCACAGAGGACTGACACCATTGCATAGCGGACATGGACAACATTGGCAGCAGACTGACAACATTGCATAGCAGACATGGACAACATTGGTAGAGGACTGACAACATTGCACAGAGGATATGGACAACACTGACAGAGGACTGACAACATAGCACAGAGGACATGGACAACATTGGCAGAGACCCGGGTCTTGGCACGCAACCCACACAACTGCCGAACTGTTCTTCAATGTGGAGTCAAGGGAGAACAGGAAGAGAAGTAGAGAGAAGCGAAGAGCCTATGAGGCGACGGCCGGCCAGCCAGTCAGACCAGCGGGGACTGGTGTGCACGCCTTCAAGATGAACAAAGCAACTCTATCTTTGCGAAAACAATCCCGCCCCCTCTACCTACACCTTTGTAACAAGCCCCCTTTGAGCGCTGCTGGACGTTAACCTCTACCTTCCACTGCCCAAAGCGACCCAGGCTTCCGTGCGCAGAGAGCGCGTGAACCATCGCTCTAACGCCCGCGAGCGTTTACGGGTTGGGCTGAAGGACGGACTGTTTGACCAGAGCCGGTGGACAGCGTGGAGGCTTAATTAGCGGAGTGCCGGTGCCTACCCGGCTGTGCACACCTCAGCTGTTCTAACAGCCCGGGCAGTTTTAGGGAAACAGTGTCTGATGACATACCCGCTTTCCTTTGGCCAGCGCTGCCGTTCACAATGTTTCCAACAGAACGCTGCTTCTCCTTGCCTCTTCCTCCGGGTTGTTGCTCTTTTCATGCAAAACACTACTTGTCCTCACAGGATTCTACTTTTCATACAAAACACTACTTTTCATACAAAACACTACTTTTATATACAAACGCTACTTTTCGTACAAAACACTACTTGTCCTCACAGGATTCTACTTTTCACACAAAACTCTTCTTGTCCTCACAGGATTCTACTTTTCCAGCAGAATATTACTTTTCCCTACAGAATGCTTCTTTTCTTAAAGGATATTACTCTTCCCTACAGAATGCTACTTTTCCTGTGGAAGAATAATAGTTCACTTTTCATCACAGGAAACGTTTTTCGCTACAGATACTCTATTTCCAGGCAGGATGATATCCCTCCTCCCCCCACCCCCCCCCCCCCCCCCCTTTCCCTTCATTATGTTGCTTTCCCAACTGTTCTCCAAAAGGATACTACTTGTCCCATAGTCCTAGAGAATAACGCTTTCCCTACAGAATAATATTCTTCTCTCCAAGGTCATGTTATTTTTTTTCCCAAACTCCTATGACGGTACTACTTCTCCTATAGTCCTACAGAATGACACATTTCCCCACAGAATGATATTCTTCCCCAAAAGGTTATGTTACTTTTCTACTTATTCCCTTTCTTTCTCCGCCATACAGGATGCTACCTACTCCCTTTCCAGCCTGTCTGGTTTTCTGGCTTGTTGTGATTCGAGTTGCTTGAACCGGGAATAACACCTTTTCCCGGTGGTATAGTTGTGTCGTGATTAGGACCAAGTTGTACACGGAAACTGGCAGTTTGGGTTGTACGGGTTGCTCGTGATTAAACTGATTGACCACAACACTAAAGCGGCTGACACACGAGCCTCCCCGCCCGTACGCTTCGGAAGTACCGGTCGAACCCGATCCCAAACGTAGCGTCTGTCATAGTAAAACGTACATCTCAAACGGACTTCGGCATCCAGTTTAAACCCGACCGTTCGAGATACACCGTGGTCTATTCGAAACGGACAGTTAGTATCCCCCAACCAATCAACGCTCAGCATTGAGCAAACACCCATGACACAAGGGAAAATGGCGTCGTCCAGCAAGGCGGTCAGACTGTCCGATTCGGAGACCAAACATTTGATTGAATCGTACCAAGGCCATGATGTACTTTGGGAATGTCAAGTCAAAAAATTATAACAATCTAAATATTCGAGGAAAAGCTTCATATTCAATTGTACAGTCCTCTGAAGCGGCATGTGGGATCAAACTCGAAGGTTTTTAAAACTATCGTAAAGCACTCCGTCCGTTCGACACTGACTGGTCGGACCGCACAGGTTTCAAACGTTTCGTCTCAACTGTACGGACGAAAAGGCTCGTGTGTCAGCAGCTTAAGATCCGGGTATGGGGGGGGGGGGTGGGGTGGGGGGGTAGTTGAGTGTGCGTCAGCGGGGGGCAACGTTGTAGTTGGGGAAAAATACCATCACGGTCCCACCCTTCCAGAAACTCCACGCCTGGCTGTCTTGCTCCGTGCCGATGATGGCCGCCGGGGAGGGAATCCTATCCTAGACCCCTGGGTATACTGCACCACCCCCCACCCCCCACCACCCATGTCCGCGGGCTGAAGGCTCTCCATGACGCAGCTGGCCGTGTAGCCGTCCATCGACCCACGCCGACCCGTCAGGCGGAACCCCCGCGGCAGGCAGCTCAGTTGTGGGACTGAGGAAAAATCATACCTGTACTATGGCGCTGCTGCTGCTGCTGCTGCTGCTCTGAGGAGCTGGGCTGCTGCGCCCAGCCTCTCTTCCTGGGTAGGGCTGGGTATGGGCTGTCTGGAAAGAACATGGAAAACTTCACCCAAAACCTCTTCCTGCCATTCCTTTATAGAGGGACCAGGGGGTAACTGTCTCAGGACTAACGCTGCACAGGTCCAGACACAACGAAATCACAATGGACAATGAATCCTGAAGGTTGGGCAGCCCGTTACCTAGCACTTAAAAAAAAAATTTGCAATCCAATATGAGTACATGTGTGTGTGTTCCATTTTTTTTTTTTTTTTTTTTTTTTTTTTTTTGAGAAAAGACCGAAAAAATTATGGCCTGCACTTCTTCTTTCCCCCCCGTACTTATTTTGTTCAACAGGTCATTGTTTGATCAGTCGGTGAGTGGGTGACCGCATCTCATAGAGTGTCCAGGTAAGGATTGTTCTGCACCGTTCTCAACTGTTTCAGCACCAAGTGTGACCTACACCACTTGGGTTATTACATACTACACCTGACCACTCCGACTTTTGGTCCATTGTGATCTCTCCAATATCGTTGACGGGTCGTCCAGTAAATGATGATGAAGAGAGAGAATACAGACAAATTATGCCTCTGAAAATGACCAAGAACTGTGCTTTCCTGACACCTTGAATACTGTAGGTTGTGTTGCGCTTTACATATTTGTTGAAAGACTGTTACTGCTACATTTTGTTACACGAGAATACCAGCAATATTAAATTTGTAAGCAACAAAACCATACTGGACAATTAAGATCATAAACTCCCATCAAAACCAAACAATTTGGGGGGGTTGAAAGACTGTCAACATGGTCGCTAGGTGTCTTTGGTGAAACCTTGAATTTTGGGGGTAGGGGAGATAAATGTGAAATTGTGATTTTATGCATTACTCATGTGGTTCCAGGTACAGTCAGAAACTACTAAGAGGCAGTGTAGTATAATATGGTTCATCAGAACAGTTGATTTTGGCCTTTTCGTTTTTTGTGGATAACAGTTGACATGTCGCCGATGCAGTGAAAATATCGGTACATAAAAGTCACCCCCACTACTTTACCCAAACAATGAATGACAAAGAATGATCAGTTACCACCAGGCACACTGATAAGTAAGTAATAAAGCTAGTATAAGCAAAAGCTGATTTCTTGTTCATTTACAGGAGCTATTTCAAGTTACATTTGAATGGCGCAAGTGGGTGTGTTAGAGGGTACCCTTACGCCAAGGGGCTGTAACTCCCGTGCATCTCAACTTTTTGATGGAAACATTTTAGATTCTTATTCAGGATATTCCAAGAAACGCACTGGTGACCTAGTCGTTTTTGAGTGAACCAGCTTTTTAGGAAGAAGAAGAAGAAGAAGAAGAAGAAAACATTTTGACATCAGTCATGAAAACCCCTGGAGGGGGTGCACGGAAGGCCGAGCTAGCTTGCGTATACTAAATGAAGAAGCCTCGCGATGATGAATGAATGAAGAAGCCTCACGATGATTGATGATGAATGAATAAAGAAGCCTCACGATGATGAATGAATGAAGAAGCCTCACGATGACGAATGAATGAAGAAGCCTCACGATGACGAATTAATGAAGAAGCCTCACGATGATGAATGAATGAAGAAGCCTCACGAAGATGAATGAA
>JADBJO010001107.1:319283-384283 GCA_016801955.1 Conus betulinus
CATAATTCACATAATTTGAGTGTCAAGTTTACCTCTTCCAGATCCTGCACAGTGCGCACAGATTTTATATAATCAGTTTGTAACAGCGAAGGAAGACATTCCCACAGGAGTGGTATATTTAGGTCTCCAAACAGCGCTCGACATCAAAGATTAAGCTTACTTCTTGAGTTCAAATGTGATGGCATTTGGATTAAACTTCTCCAAGGACAGAATTTTTTTTTTTTTTTTCTGACAGATCGAGTTCAGTAGGTCAGTACTAGAGAAGCGAAAACGTTTTGCCGCTAGTCTTCCTCAAGGTAAACGATTATGGGGCTAATTTCTTTAGAGGTACTGCTTTTGAGACATCTTTTGTCGTTGTGACAACACCAAAGTCTGTTGTAGTGGGTTTTTTTTTTTTTGTTTTTTTTTTTTGTCGTAAATGCTGATCTAAGAAACAAACATGTGTTGACAAGTTTGTTTAGTGGATCAGTTATCGGCAAAATCAAAACCTAATTGTGAAACATGTAAATCCACACACACTGGTAACTGTAACTTTGAGTAAAAGTATAAAATCTCTGTGTGACCCTGAGCTAAAACACCTAGATGTGGAGAAAGATTCGGCTGACAAGAATCTCTCACTTAAGAGAGCATTTTGCAGCTGCAGTCATGAAGACTAATCAAATTTCAGGAATCAGAAACTACACATCGCATTCAATTAAAAATCATGAAGAGATAATGGGGTCACTGTCAGAACCTCTGACGAGAGCAGTACAGGAACTGATATGAAAATATTGCATGGTCCCTAAATCTGAAGAAGCACCTCATATTTGTGGAAAATGAGCCGAGACGATTTACCAGACAAATTACTGGCTTACAATATTTTAACAATTTGAATCATGAAGAAATGATTAAAAACTTCTTAAAATGCATAGCCCTGAACATCGAAGCGCAGCTTGGGACTGAGGTGACCAGACGGCGAGTTCCAAAACACGACTCGATCGATATGATGTGAAAACTATCAACTATCTCTTCCGATCGATATAATGTGAAAACTATCAACTATCTCTTCCGATCGATATGATGTGAAAACTATCAACTATCTCTTCCGATCGATATAATGTGAAAACTATCAACTATCTCTTCCGATCGATATGATGTGAAAACTATCAACTATCTCTTCCGATCGATATAATGTGAAAACTATCAACTATCTCTTCCGATCGATATAATGTGAAAACTATCAACTATCTCTTCCGATCGATATGATGTGAAAACTATCAACTATCTCTTCCGATCGATATGATGTGAAAACTATCAACTATCTCTTCCGATCGATATGATGTGAAAACTATCAACTATCTCTTCCGATCGATATGATGTGAAAACTATCAACTATCTCTTCCGATCGATATGATGTGAAAACTATCAACAATCTGTTCCGATCGATATGACGTGAAAACTATCAACTATCTCTTCCGATCGATATGACGTGACAACTGTCAACAATCTGTTCCGATCGATATGATGTGAAAACTATCAACAAACTGTTCCGATCGATATGATGTGAAAACTATCAACAAACTGTTCCGATCGATATGATGTGAACACTATCAACAATCTGTTCCGATCGATATGATGTGAAAACTATCAACAATCTGATCCGATCGACATGATTTGAAAACTATCAATAATCTGTTCTAGGTCTACATCCATAACCAGATCGAAGTCATGGCACGAACGGGATAAACCTATTGTCAGGACTAACTCGTGTGCACGCTTGATGACTGACACCCATCTCTGGAATGCCACATTATCAGTCTCTATGCATGATGAGTAACAACAGTCTCCGGAATGTCACATTATCAGTCTCTATGCATGATGACTAACAACCATCTCTGGAATACCACATTATCAGTCTCTATGCTTGATGACTAACATCTCTGGAATGCCACATAATCCGTCTCTATTCATGATAACTAACAGCCATCTCCGGATTGCCACATTATCAGTCTCTATTCATGATGACTAACATCTCTGGAATGCCACATAATCAGTCTCTATGCTTGATGACTAACAGCCATCTCTGGAATGCCATAATCAGTCTCTATTCATGATAACTAACAGCCATCTCCGGATTGCCACATTATCAGTCTGTATGCTTGATGACTAACATCTCTGGAATGCCACATTATCAGTCTCTATGCATGATAACTACCATCTCTGGAATGCCACATTATCAGTCTCTATCCTTAATGACTAACAACAGTCTCCGGAAAATCATAATATCAGTCTCTATGCTTGGTGACTAACATCTCTGGAATGCCACATGATCAGTCTCTATGCATGATGACAGCCATCTCTGGAATGCCTCATTATCAGTCTCTATGCGTGATGACTAACATCTCCGGAATGCCACATGATCAGTCTCTATTCATGATAACTAACATCTCTGGAATGCCACACTATTCATGATGATAACTAACATCTCTGGAATGCCACATTATCTGTCTCTATGCATGATGACTATCATCTCTGGAATGCCACATTATCAGTCTCTATGCATGATGACTAACATCTCTGGAATGCCACATAATCAGTCTCTATGCATGATGAGTAACAGCCATCTCTAATATGCCACATTATCAGTCTGTATGCTTGATGACAGCCATCTCTGGAATGCCACATTATCAGTCTGTATGCTTGATGACAGCCATCTCTGGAATGCCACATTATCAGTCTGTATGCATGATGACAGCCATCTCTGGAGTGCCACATTATCAGTCTCTATGCATGATGAACTACCATCTCTGGAATGCCACATGATCAGTCTCTATGCATGACGACTAACAGCCATCTCTAGAATGCCACATTATCAGTCTCTGTGCTTGATGACTAACATCTCTCTGGATGCCACATGATCAGTCTCCATGCATGATGACTAACATCTCTGGAATGCCACATTATCAATCTCTATTCATGATGACTAACATCTCTGGAATGCCACATAATCAGTCTCTATGCTTGATGACTAACAGCCATCTCTGGAATGCCACATAATCAGTCTCTATGCTTGATGACTAACATCTCTGGAATGCCACATTATCAGTCTCTATTCATGATAACTAACAGCCATCTCTGGAATGCCACATTATCAGCCTCTATTCATGATAACTAACAGCAATCTCTGGAATGCCACATTATCAGTCTCTATGCATGATGACTAACATCTCCGGAATGCCACATGATCAGTCTCTATCCTTGATGACTAACAGCAATCTCTGGAATGCCACATGATCAGTCTCCATTGCAGCGGCAGGAAGATTCCACCAGTTTTCAACCTGAACCATCATCAGTTGGAAGGAATTTTACTTCCGGGCAGGTTTTTGTATTGGATTGGAAGATTGTTAACCAGTCATGCGACAAACACCGTGGCACTCACAGAGAACAAACCACAGAGAGATCCGACACACACCCATCTAAATGCTGCCAGACCAATTATACATATACATTCCGTTTGAAATGATATGACACAGACGGAAAGCCAACCCAAAACTCTTTTAGAGGGACACTTGATAAGACGAATTCCCGGCTTGTCTAATTCTCCATAGTTGGCCTACGACTTCAAAACGCTGAAAACAAACAGTCAACCCCCACTCCCTCCCCCTCCCCACTACCACTACGAAGGGCGAAAAAAGCCTGATCGATCTACTCACAGGAAACACGGCAGCGACGCTGTAATCTCCTGCACGTTTTGTGCCGACAGGATCGTCTTGTGATGTATGTTCCCCACGACACAGTCACGCCGCCTCGACTACGATGGCAGCGACGACAATACAAGCAGGAGACCACAGCCTACAGCGCTATCAATCAAGTCCACCACGCCACACTCACTACGTACACACCCGCTCCGCCAGTCTGCTAATAGGCCTAGGCACTGACAGCGTGACGATTGCGATGCCCGTCGACCGATCATCTGCTGGAACAAGGGGAGGAGTTCACTCTCTCCTTGAGCTATCGCGAGGCCCATCGCAGACAGACACACGCTCAGTGGCCAGCGCGTGTGCCGTTGTGGTGAGAGTCAGTAGTGTCATCTCGGAGCTGACAGTGACAGCAGCTCAGTCACGCACTCACTCACTCTAGCACACCGATCGACTGACTGCAATGAGCTGAGAGAGAGAGAGAGAGAGAGAGAGAGAGAGAGAGAGAGAGAGAGAGAGAGAGAGAGAGAGAGAAAAGGGGTGGGGGTGAAGGGGGAGGAGCGGAGACAACTCTTCTCCAGTTGTCGGCCTTTGACCGATGCCAGACAGCCATCCATGTGGACCTTTCGAAAAGTCGTCCTCCGACACCAAGATCGATAACTCGTGCGACTGTCAGAAATCATGTGGTCAAGACTCGTTTGTTTTGGAGCCAGATGGCTTAGAAAGGTGAGACTGCTGAAACAAGAGCAACAACATCATGGAGCGCCTTGTCACGCACCTGGCCATGTGCGTGACATTGGCCGTTTCCGAGGTCCGGGTGTCGGTGACTCAAAGCCTCCTGAGCACTGATCTGACTGTGTACCCAGCTGCTTCAACTCTATTCACCGACATCTCCCCCTATATACAACTAACTCTATTCACCGACGTCTCTCCCTAAATACAACTAACTCTATTCACCGACATATCTCACTAAATACAACCAACTCTATTCACTGACGTCTCTCCCTAAATACAACTAACTCTATTCACCGACATCTCCCCCTAAATACAACCAACTCTATTCACCGACGTCTCTCTCCCTAAATACAACTAACTCTATTCACCGACATATCTCACTAAATACAACTAACTGTATTCACCGACGTCTCTCCTTAAATACAACTAACTCTATTCACCGACATATCTCCCCGAATACAACTAACTCTATTCACCGACATCTCTCCCCCAAATACAACTAACTCTATTCACCGACATCTCTCACTAAATACAACTAACCATTCACCGACATATCTCACGAAATGCAACTAATTCTATTCACCGACATCTCACACTAAATACACCTAAAACATGACAGCGTGTGCATGGATTTTACCTGTCTTAGCCATTGAAAGTGAAATCTTCACAGAAGCCGGGAATAGTAAACCAGAAACTAACAAGTAGGGTAACTCTGGCTCCCATAATGAAATAATTAAGCGCCCCTGATTTATCAATAATTATTCTGTCATAAGAGCAAATGTTACCCTTGTTCGTGGCAAATGTTACCCTTGTTCGTTATCTACTCGTTCTATTCCCTTACTCATTTGAAATTTCCCTTCAAACCATTCAAACCAAGATGACCTGTATGTGTTACTGTTCGTCCATGTGTGTTTGTGTGACTGTACTCAAGATCAAAGAGTCTGTGCCAGTCTTGCATAAAGGTTAATTTATGCTTGTTTACTTCTCCACTTACTGCAATGCTTGTCAGGTATAACGTGTATGAACAAACTGGAACATCTTTTCCTGGGACGATGTCTTCTCGTTTGTTCTGTGCTGGCATTTCTGTTAGCACACGGAGTTTGCACCGGTGGAATCACCTCAGGTCTAAACGATGAGGAAGGCGGCGAGATCAAAGCGCTGTGGGAGCACTTAGAGCGCGGCCAGACAGCACAGGCGTGGAGGTCATCCACTGCCGTTGACGTGGAGGTCATCCACTGCCGTTGACGCGGAGGTCATCTACTGCCGTTGACGTGGAGGTCATCTACTGCCGTTGAAGCCACTGGTCGTGATGGCTCTGCCCGATCACCGCAACTGCCTTCCTGGGCCGACAGCGTGAGACTGGATCTGTGCACTGAGTTGCCCTCTATGGACGTTTTCCACACAGCTCATTTTTCTCATCCCTCTACCAACAAATTGGAAAAAAATTTATAAGGCTCCGCCAAAAAAACGCAGACAAACGAATCACAAGACAAAAACACGACGCGTTTCGACCTCTTAGGTCTTCTTCAGGTAAGATACACACACACTCAGAACAACGAAAATGAACGAGGTATCAGTTATCATATTCCAATTCGACGCAAGGTGGGCGTTGAATCCTTCTCTACCCACAGTCTCTCTGCAGGTGATGCAGGTCAGGCTGTCTGGCATGTTTGATAAAGCAAGTCACCGACAAGCCTTGACAAGAGAGTCGTGTGGGCAGTTTACAGAGGCACTAGAGTGGAGGAAGAAGCAGCAGAGACAGGTTTCCTGCCCTCACTGCAGACGCCCGTGCTGAGATCAGAGACCTGGAAATCCATGGTCATATGAGCGTCCACACGTACCAGATGACACCACATATTTAGATGACTTCAGACACTGACGGGCAACGATGAGAGACGATAAAGAAGCTCTGTCTAGACCAAATTGTAAATCATTCTCGTTTGCTACACACACACACACACACACACACACACACACACACACACACACACACACACACACACACACACACACACACACACACACACACAGATCTCCCCAGCTAGACCTGCAGGCCCTTCAGACATGATCTAAAACTCCTCTGCCAGTCTCATCTTCAAAGCATGTGAATCTCTACATTGTTTTAACTCTCCTTAAAGCTCCCCATTAAAGGTCCACGCTGGCTTTCTGTTGACGGAAGAACAGCATGCAACACCTTTTGTCTTTGATTCCATGTCATTTTTGCAGCAACTCACTGGCAGGATCTCTTTCAGTTTTAAAACACTCACGTCCTGTCGAGATATGTCAGAAGGGGCCCGTTGTCAGATGGTTAGAGCGTTTTGTCTGAGGAATTGACAGTCACGTGTTCGATCACTGTAGGGGTCGGATTTGTATGGCTTTGAAAACCTCCTCTATCCATCTAGCAGTAAATAGGTGCATGATTCAGCTCAGGGAAGGCTGAAGGCGGCGGAAAGAGAAGGAAGGGGATCATCTTCCGTCATGCCATGCCCCAGACACAGAGAACTTCCAGCACTTCACAGCTCTGGTGCCATTATGCTATGGGACTTCAACCTTCACTTTTCAAACCAGACGTCTCTTCTCTTCTGCTAATAGATTTGTCAGCCCCGAAAATTCAGTGGAGAAAAAAACATGGCGGATGAGCATTTGCGGTTCTTCTGCTGTGTTAACGTAAATTCTTCTTTGATTTTCTGTCCATCACAGTCCGTAACTTTCATCTTAAAAATAAGTTTTGAACTCAACAGAAGACAACCCAGACTTCGGCCCTATGAATAAACAGTAAAAGTGCAGTGGTCATGGTCCAACAAGGGAGGTAATTTTAGGTGGGGACTGAAAGAGTTACTTCATTTGTTTGTTTTTTTTCCCCATAGGATATATTAGCTCAATTATCTTCAATATTTATATTACTATAAAGAATGATTAAAGTAGTTTTAAAAAATGAGTAAAGTTCTGTGAAATTATGCTTCCCACAGATACTTACCATTTTGTGCACAGTAATTTCAAGTCGTCCATATTTACTAATTATCAGTCACTAACCAGAAACGTCACATTCTGTATGTTCAGTGTAACATTTACAATAATATTACTGAACTGAACCGCATCTGGATTTGCAGCGTGTTCTTGATGTGTCTGGATTTGCAGCGTGTTCTTGATACGTATCATAGTAATCCACAATAAACTTCAGCGGTTTAAATCCTAGGCTACATCCTGTCTTCACACCAAGCCTCGTTAAATGCACTTTCAGTAGTTAGTAGTTTCTACCGCGCCATCTTGTTGCCCACCAAGCATTGAGGTTCGTTAAATGCACTTTCAGCAGTCGTAGGGGTGCCCACATCTGCGTGCCGCGGTGTGTGTGTGTGTGTGTGTGTGTGTGCTTTGTTTACTTGTGGGCGTGCGGCGGAGGAAGTAAGTGCCAGACATAGGATTGTATTTCTGATGATACAGACTGCTTTGAGGTGGTAAGAAGTGATATTGTCATCCCACCACCCTTCCAGCAGCTCCCACCCACCCAACCACCCAACCACCGCCCCCTTCCTCTTTCCCCCCTGCTCCACGTTTCTCGTTCTTCTTCCCATAACCACCCCCCCCCCCCCCCCCCCCCTTCTCTCGTCTGCCCGTGCATCCTGTATCTCCTCCATCTCCCTCACTCCCGACATTCCCTTTTAACAGTCCCCTCCTCCTCCACCTCCCCCCTCCCCCCCCCTTTCTTCCTTGCCCCCCGTCTCCTTCCTTCCTTCCATCACCTCTCTCCACGTAACCTCCCCCCCCCCCCCCCCCCCCCCTCCCCAAACTCTTTGCTTCAGAGCCGCTTCGAATTCCAAAGACAAAACAAACAAAAAAGAAGAATCTGAACTTGGGGAGGAACGTTGGCCTGTTGTTATCTTCAGTAGGACTCTCTCTTCCCAGTTGAGCTGTTCCGGCGTTATTCCTCTGTACGAACACCAACATTTTCCACTCCCTTAGAATCCAACGTCGCTTCGCTTCGGCTTGTGTCGTATCAAAACAGGGTGACTGACTGTCTGTCGCAAACGTGGGTCGCTGATGATGTGCAAAGTGTGCTAATAAGTCACCTTGCCAAATTGAAAAAAAAAAAAAAAAAAAAAAAAAAAAAAAAAAAAAAAATCACACGAGAACTGTGAACTTGTGTACAGAACAACACATTCAGACCGCATTGCACACACACACACACACACACACACACGCACGCACGCACGCACGCACGCACACAGCAAGCAAGCACACACACACACACACACACACACACACGCGCGCGCGCGCGCGCGCGCGCACGCACACACACACACACACACACACACACACACACACAGAACGCGCTTTATATTGTAGATAATTACTATCACTGTAATCATTGTAACAGAAAGGAACGGATACGATCTGTCACTGAAGCTGTCGCGATAAAGACCGTGGCGGCAAGTATCGGCTGCATTGTCGTGACGTCGCGAATGCCCCCCACCCCCCCTCCCCCGTCCCACCCACTCTACACTCACACACATCTCCCTTCCACCTCCCACCCTGCTCTTTCTCCCCACTTCCCTACCTCCCCATTTCCGTTCCTGACGTCATCTGCCTCTCCCGTCTCTCCTGTCCCTCTGCCCTCTCTCCTGTCCCTCTCCCCTCTCCCTCTCCCCTGTCCCTCTGCCGTCTCTCCTGTCCCTCTGCCCTCTCTCCTGTCCCTCCCCTCTCTCCCCTCCCCTCTCTCTCCTCTCCCCTGTCCCTCTGCCGTCTCTCCTGTCCCTCTGCCCTCTCTCCTGTCCCTCCTCCCGTCTCTCCTGTCCCTCTCCCGTCTCTCCTGTCCCTCTGCCCTCTCTCCTGTCCCTCTGCCCTCTCCCCCTGTCCCTCTCTGCCCTCTCTCCTGTCCCTCTGCCCTCTCTCCTGTCCTCTCCCGTCTCTCTCCTGTCCCTCTCCCCGTCTCTCCTGTCCTCTCCGTCTCTCCTGTCCCCTCTGCCCTCTCACCTGTCCCCTCTGCCCTCTCTCCTGTCCCTCTCCCGTCTCTCCTGTCTCTCTCCCGTCTCTCCTGTCCCTCTCCCCTCTCTCCTGTCTCCTCTGCCCCTCTCACCTGTCCTCTCTCCTGTCCCCCTCTGCCCTCTCACCTGTCCTCTCTCCTGTCCCTCTGGCCCTCTCTCCTGTCCCCTCCTCCCCTCTCTCTCCCTCTCCCCTGTCCCTCTGCCCTCTCTCCTGTCCCCTCTCTCCTGTCCCCTCTCCCCTCTCTCCTGTCCCTCTGCCCACTCTCCTGTCCCACTCTCCTGTCCCCTCTCTCCTGTCCCTCTGCCGTCTCTCCTGTCCCTCTCCCGTCTCTCCTGTCCCTCTCCCCTCTCCCTCCCCCCCTGTCCCTCTGCCGTCTCTCCTGTCCCTCTCCCGTCTCTCCCTGTCCCTCTCCTCATCCCTCCTCCTGTCCCTCTGCCCTCTCACCTGTCCCTCTGCCCTCTCTCCTGTCCCCTCTCTCCCGTCTCTCCTGTCCCTCTTCCCTCTCTCCTGTCCCTCTGCCCTCTCACCTGTCCTCTCTCCTGTCCCTCTGCCCTGTCTCCTGTCCCTCTCCCCTCTGTCCCTCTGCCCTCTCTCCTGTCCCTCTCCCCTCTCCCTCTCCCCTCTGTCCCTCTCCTCCCCTCTCTCCTGTCCCTCTCTCCTGTCCCTCTCTCTCTCCCTCTCTCCTGTCCCTCTGCCCACTCTCCTGTCCCACTCTCCTGTCCCTCTCTCCTGTCCTCTGTCCCTCTGCCGTCTCTCCTGTCCCTCTGCCGTCTCTCCTGTCCCTCTCCCCGTCTCTCCTGTCCCTCTGCCGTCTCTCTCTCCTGTCCCTCTCCCCCCCTCTCTCCTGTCCCTCTCTCCTGTCCCTCCCTCTCTCTCTCCTGTCCCTCTCTCCTGTCCCTCGGCCCCTCTCTCCTGTCCCTCTGCCCTCTCTCCTGTCCCCTCTCCCCCTCTCTCTCCTGTCCCTCTGCCCTCTCTCCTGTCCCCTCTCTCTCCTGTCCCTCTGCCCTCTCTCCTGTCCCTCCCCCTCTCCCCTGTCCCTCTCCTCTCCCTGTCCCTCTCCCCTCTCTCCTGTCCCTCTCCCCTCCTCTCCTGCCTCTCTCCTGCTCCATCTGTCCCTCTCTCTCTCTCTCCTGCCCCTCTCCCCTCTCTCCTCTCTCCTATCCCTCTCCCGTCTCTCCTGTCCCTCTCCCCTCTCTCCTGTCCCTCTCCCGTCTCTCCTGCCCCCTCTCCCCTCTCCTGTCCCTCTCCCGTCTCTCCTGTGCCCCTCTCCCCTCTCTCCTGTCTCCTCTCCCGTCTCTCCTGCCGTCTCTCCTGCCCCTCTCCTGTCCCCTCCCGTCTCTCCTGTCTCCTGTCCCTCTCCCGTCTCTCCTGTCCCTCTCCCCTCTCTCCTGTCCCTCTCCCCGTCTCTCCTGTCCCTCTGCCTCTCTCTCCTGTCCCTCTCCCCTCTCTCCTCTCCCTCTCTCCCTCTGTCCTGTCCCTCTCCCGTCTCTCCTGCCCTCTCTCCCCTCTCTCCTGTCCCTCTCCCCTCTCTCCCTGTCCCCTCCCCTCGTCTCCTCCTGTCCCTGTGCCCTCTCTCTCCTGTCCTCTCTCCCCTCTCTCCTGTCCCTCTCTCCTGTCCCTCTGCCCTCTCTCCTGTCCCTCTGTCCTCTCTCTCCTGTCTCTCTCCCCTCTCTCTCCTGTCCCTCTCCCCCTCTCTCCTGTCCCTCTGCCCTCTCTCCTGTCCCTCTGCCCTCTCTCCCTGCCCTCTCCCGTCTCTCCTGTCCCTCTCCCCTTCTCACCTGTCCCTCTCCCCTCTCTCCTGTCCCTCTGCCCTCTCTCCTGTCCCACTGCCCTCTCTCCTCCTCCCTCTCCTCCCCTCTCTCCTGTCCCTCTCCCCTCTCTCCTGTCCCTCTCCCCTCTCTCCTGTCCCTCTCTCCTGTCCCTCGGCCCTCTCTCCTGTCCCTCTCTCCTGTCCCTCGGCCCTCTCTCCTGTCCCTCTGCCCTCTCTCCTGTCCCTCGTCCCCTCTCTCCTGTCCCTCTCCCCTCTCTCTCCTGTCCCTCTCCCCTCTCTCCTGTCCCTCTCCCCTGTCCCTCTCCCCCTCTCTCCTGTCCCTCTCCCCCTCTCTCCTGTCCCTCTCTGCCCTCTCCCTGTCCCTCTCTCTCTGTCCCTCTGCCCTCTCTCCTGTCCCTCTCCCTCTTTCCTGTCCCTCTCTCCTCTCTCCTGTCCCCTCTCCCCACTCTCCTCTGTCTCGTGTCTCTCTCCTGTCCCTCTGCCCTCCCTCTCTCCTGTCCCTCTCCCCTCTCCCTCTCCCCTCCCCTGCCCTCCTCTGCCCTCTCTCCTGTCCCTCTCCCTCTCCCCTCTCCTCTCTCCCTGTCCCTCTGCCCTCTCTCCTGTCCCTCTCCCCTGTCCCTCTGCCCTCTGTCCTGTCCCTCTCCCCTGTCCCTCTGCCCTCTGTCCTATCCCTCTCCCTTGTCCCTCTGCCCTCTGTCCTGTCCCTCTGCCCTCTCTCCTGTCCCTCTCCACTCTCTCCTGTCCCTCTCCACTCTCTCCTGTCCATTTCCCTCTCTCCTGTCTCCTGATCAGGGTGACCAGGGACGTTGTAACAAAAGCGATGATTAACAAACATGCAAGGTCCCACTTCAGACCAGTGGCGGCAATCCATACGTCTTCATCTTCCATTCCCTATAGTGACAGTCTGACCTCCCCTACAGTGACAGTCTGACCTTCCCTACAGCGACAGTCTGACTTCCCCTTCAGTTACAGTCTGACCTTTCCTTCAGTTACAGTCTGACCTTTCCTACAGCGAGTCTGACCTTCCCTACAGCGACAGTCTGACCCTTTCCTACAGCGAGTCTGACCTTCCCTACAGCGACAGTCTGACCTTCCCTACAGTGGTAGTCTGACCTTCCCTACACTGACAGTCTGACCTTCCCTACAGTAGTAGTCTGACCTTCCCTACAGTGACAGTCTGACATTTCCCTACAGTGACAGTTACCTTCCCTACAGCGACAGTCTGACCTTCCATACAGTGACAGTTACCTTCCCTACAGCGACAGTCTGACCTTTTCCTACAGTGGTAGTCTGACCTTCCCTACAGTGGTAGTCTGACCTTCCCTACAGTGGTAGTCTGACCTTCCCTACAGCGACAGTCTGACCTTCCCTACAGTGGTAGTCTGACCTTCCCTACAGCGACAGTCTGACCTTCCCTACAGTGGTAGTCTGACCTTCCCTACAGCGACAGTCTGACCTTCCCTACAGCGACAGTCTGACCTTCCCTACAGTGACAGTCTGACCTTCCCTACAGTGGTAGTCTGACTTTCCCTACAGCGACAGTCTGACCTTCCCTACAGCGACAGTCTGACCTTCCCTACAGTGGTAGTCTGACCTCGACCTTCCCTGCAGTGACAGTCTGACCTTCCCTACAGTAGTAGTCTGACCTTCCCTACACTGACAGTCTGACCTTCCTTACAGTAGTCTGACCTTCCCTACAGTGACAGTCTGACCTTCCCTGCAGTGACAGTCTGACCTTCCTTACAGTAGTCTGACCTTCCCTACAGTGACAGTCTGACCTTCCCTACACTGACAGTCTGACCTTCCTTACAGTAGTCTGACCTTCCCTACAGTGACAGTCTGACCTTCCCTGCAGTGACAGTCTGATCGGAACTTGGCCCCACAGGCTGCACACACCAAAATCAATGTACAAAGGCCTTGCTTAAAGAGTCCAGTGTTTATAGACTGGCGCAATTAGATTGTTTTCAGAATTCTCATTGTGTCTGAGAGTTCATTCTCCTCTTTTTTTTATATGGTCAACAAGGTACAAGCAGACAAGCAGACAGATTGAAATCACAGGAATGGGACTATTGGGGGAAACCAGCTGGCGCAAAGATAGGGTCACTGGGTGAGTGCAAAGGCCTGAAATGTGACTTCAACTAAAGGGAAGTTCATGTACTTGAAGATTGCATGTGATGTCTTCAATGGATCTCCCCTCTCCCCCCCCCCCCCCCCTTCCCCCCCTTCCCCCCCCCCCCCCCCCCCCCCCCCCCCCCTCCAATCGCCCTCCCCACATGGGAAATGATATATGGGAACTTGTTCTGTTAATCAATTATCAGTTTAACATTAAATGCTGGCTTTTGGTAGGCCTCTGAACGCTTACATGGATTATGTGGTGATTCAGAGCAAAATCCTAATTGTGGCGTGTGGGCCACTTTGTATAGTGCTCCTGCAAGCGAAGCAACCCCCCTATCATTGTCACAGAACGAATGCGTTAGCATCCTTAGGTTCCAGACATAGCGGGCAGAGGATTCGTGTTTTGTGTGGTTGTTCTAGACCTGAAGGCGAAGGAGAAAAGGAAAGTGGGAGGACTCAGACAAACAGAGGGGGTGGATTCCCACGTGCTGACAGCCGGCATGACCAGGGTCCAGCTGAATGACCAGGGTCCACTGAATGACCAGGGTCCACTGAATGACCACTGGGTCCACTGAATGACCTGAATGACCTGGGTCTACTGGTCCACTGAATGACCAGGGTCCACTGAATGACCAGGGTCCACTGAATGACCTGGGTTCACTGGTCCAGCTGAATGACCAGGGTCTACTGAATGTCCAGGTCCACTGAATGACCTGAGTCTACTGAATGACCTGGGTCTACTGAATGACCTGAGTCTACTGAATGACCAGGGTCTACTGAATGACCTGAGTCTACTGAATGACCAGGGTCTACTGAATGACCTGAGTCTACTGAATGACCTGGGTCTACTGAATGACCTGAGTCTACTGAATGACAGGGTCTACTGGTCCACTGAATGACCTGGGTCCACTGAATGACCTGGGTCTACTGAATGACCTGAGTCTACTGAATGACCTGAGTCTACTGTCCACTGAATGGCCTGGGTCCACTGAATGACCTGCGTCTACTGAATGACCTGGGTCTACTGAATGACCAGGGTCTACTGGTCCACTGAATGACCTGGGTCTACTGAATGACCAGGGTCCACTGAATGACCTGGGTCCACTGAATGACCTGAGTCCACTGGTTCACTGAATGACCTGGATCCATTGAATGACCAGGGTCCAGTGAATGACCAGGGTCCACTGAATGACCTCGGTCCACTGAATGACCAGGGTCCACTGAATGACCAGGGTCCACTGGTTCACTGAATGACCTGGATCCATTGAATGACCAGGGTCCACTGAATGACCAGGGTCCAGTGAATGACCTGGGTCCACTGATGACCAGGGTCCAGTGAATGACCTGGGTCCAGCTGAATGCCCTGAGTCCACTGAATAACCAGGGTCTACTGAATGACCTGGGTCCACTGGTCCAGCTGAATGACCAGGGTCTACTGAATGACCTGGGTCCACTGAATGACCTGAGTCCACTGAATGACCTGGGTCTACTGAATGACCTGGGTCCAGCTGAAGAGGTCAGTCCGGAACCCAGTCCACTGCCCCTGCCCCTGTTCCTCAGTGAATTGAAAGGCGGAAGTCAGGTCACACTGTTTTATCATTTCATGTTTAGTCTGGTACTGCTGTCCCTGTAGAGAGCCAAATACTTTTTTTTCAGACAGGAGGTAGGGAATGGAGGGGGGGGGGGGGGGGGGGGGGGGTCGTTTTTCTTTTTTCTGCATAGTTTCTGTTTATACCTGTTACGGGGTAGAATTTCGCCCACGATGAAAATCCCCTGGGACAGATCTCTCGTTCTTAAGGGTTTATGTACATGTAGTGCGGACGGAAGCTCGGTTTAACGTCTTTCGTTCAAAAGATTAGCGCTCAGATCACCAACTGAGGTGTACATTAGGAACAGAGAGAAGGGGGTGGGGCGGGTACGGGGGTGGGGGATGGGGGGGTGGCAGCAGAGGAGGGCGGGAGGAGGGAGGGGGCAGGGGTCGCCGACAGGGGGTGCAGGTCTCAAATCCCGTTGTGTGTCTAGCGTACTTGGAGTTCATGTCTGTTGAAATTGCCCCCCAACGCCACCCCCCCCCCCCCCCCCCCACACACACACACACACACACATTCCACAAAGATGGAGACTTGACAAGTGGAGGGAGAGACCAGCTTATTAGTTGCAAGTGCATATATCTGGGTGGATTTTTTTTTTTTTTGGGGGGGGGGGGGGGGGGGGGGGTGCGGTCTGTAAGATGAGGATTTACGTTTGTCTGTTTCCTTTTTTTTTTTTTTTTAATTAATGCATCCCCCTCCCCTTCCTTCCTTCCGTACGTCCCTCCTTCTCCTTCATTCTCCCTTCCCGTCTTATCTCCTCTCAAACCCACATCCTACCCCATTTCCCCTCCCACCCCCGTCCCATTACCCCCCCCCCCCCTCCCCTCCTCCCCTCCTCCCTCCCCTCTACCCCAAATCACGGTTATCATCTCTGGTCCTCATCCAGATGCTGATGTCGCTTTGTTTCCCCATACTGTAGCCTTCAGAATCCCACTTCGCTGCTTTTTCCATCACAAAAATGATGATGTGTTTCTGATCTTCTGCGTAGGCTTACGCATCACCATGACAAACTTGCAGACGAAGACAGGACGAACATCGTGGACTGTGCAATAAGCAAGAGCACAGACAGACGCACAGACAATACTGGATGTCTGTTGATATATCAGTTGTAAACGCCTACATGTCCCTGGGTTGCTCTTTTCTCGAGATTTTTTTTTGCGAGTGCGTACATTTTTTTTTTTTTTTTTTTTTTTTTTTTTTTTTTGTGAGTGCATAATTTAGGTTGCATTGTTTGTATCGTTGGTTTGGGTTTTTTCTTTTTCTCCTTCGGCCGGCTTTGGAATGTCAAATAACAAGCCTTCCTACTGTATCACAACACAGAGCGTGCCACTTAACAAGGTACTAATTGTAGCTTCAACGAATGCACGATGGCAACATTGCATCATATAACACTGCACAATGGGGTTATACAGATAGAACTCCTGCGCTGGTACTCACGTCTTATATATTCAGTTCCGAACAAACCCGTTTCTTACCTCATTGTTTTCTCGCAACATCGCCTATACTGTCCATCACTGTGCAACCGACCATTTCTCAGCTTTATGTAAACGTCAGTGCATGGCTTCCGCAGTTATCTTACTCTGTGGTCGCAGCAAGCATCAGACACTTTCAGAAGTCTCTCCTTGAAGAATCTGTAGCCTGTCTCTAATTTCACTCACGGTGTCAACAGCGTGACAGGTATTTTTGTCACATCATTTCTGTACGCAGCAGAGTCAGCCTCTACAACCAGCATGACATACAGACTTCCAGTTGACCACCCTGCCTCTGTGCTTCCCTTTCCTTGGTGTACATTCACATCAGGGATGCAGACAGCTCCAGGAACAGGAGAAAGTGATGTTTCATGGAAAGTTTAAAAAAAAAAAAAGGAAAGAAAGAAATGAAAGCTTTGGACTGTCTGGGCCTCTGGTACGAACTGACAGGAACAAATCAGTACAGAACATACTCCCTGATGACTTTAGACCAAGCAACTCACTTCTTCGTTTTTTTTTTTTTTTTTTTTGTTTGTTTGTTTGTTTTTTTGTTGTTTTGTTGTGTTTGTGTGTGTGTGTGTGTGTGTGTGTGTGTGTGTGTGTGTGAGTTTTGGGGGGGGGGGGGGGGGGGTTGTTGGTGTTGTGTTTTTTCTATTTCCTGTTCATGTTTTTTTTATCATTCAAATAACAATTCCATACAGGAAGTGCTAATAAAAAAACCCAACAACTTTGAAATGAGTTGAACGCCGATGTAGTGCCTAATCCCAGTTAGTAGTGCCACAAAAACGTCTAGCTACGTCTGCGTGTTAGTGGTGGATGTTTTTCATATGACCTTCTGATGACTGGTCGTTGCTGTATGAGGGACGGCCTTGGTCTTTGCTGTATGGGGACAGCCTTGGTCTTTGCTGTATGGGGACAGCCTTGGTCTTTGCTGTATGGGGGACAGCCTTGGTCTTTGCTGTATGGGGGACAGCCTTGGTCTTTGCTGTATGGGGACAGCCTTGGTCTTTGTTGTATGGGAAACAGCCTTGGTCCTTGCTGTATGAGAAACAGTCTTGGTCTTTGCTGTATGGGAAACAGCATTGGTCTTTGCTGTAAGGGGGGGGGGGGGGGGCCTTGGTCTTTGCTGTATGGGGGACAGCCTTGGTCTTTGCTGTATGAGAAGGAACCTTGGTCTTTGCTGTTTGGGGTACAGCCTTGGTCTTTGCAGTATGGGGACAGCCTTAGTCTTTGCTGTATGGGGGACAGCCTTGGTCTTTGCAGTATGGGGGGACAGCCTTGGTCTTTGCTGTATGGGAAACAGCCTTGGTCTTTGCAGTATGGGGGAAACAGCCTTGGTCTTTGCAGTATGGGGGACAGCCTTGGTCTTTGCAGTATGGGGGACAGCCTTGGTCTTTGCTGTATGGGAAACAGCCTTGGTCTTTGCAGTATGGGGGACAGCCTTGGTCTTTGCAGTATGGGGGACAGCCTTGGTCTTTGCAGTATGGGGGACAGCCTTGGTCTTTGCAGTATGGGGGGGACAGCCTTGGTCTTTGCTGTATGGGGGACAGCCTTGGTCTTTGCAGTATGGGGGACAGCCTTGGTCTTTGCAGTATGGGGGACAGCCTTGGTCTTTGCAGTATGAGGGACAGCCTTGGTCTTTGCAGTATGTGGGGGACAGCCTTGGTCTTTGCTGTATGGGGGACAGCCTTGGTCTTTGCAGTATGAGGGACAGACTTGGTCTTTGCTGTATGGGAAACAGCCTTGGTCTTTGCTGTATGGGGACAGCCTTGGTCTTTGCTGTATGGGGGACAGCCTTGGTCTTTGCTGTATGAGAAAACAGTCTTGGTCTTTGCTGTATGGGAAACAGCCTTGGTCTTTGCAGTGTGGGGGAGAGCCTTGGTTTTTGCTGTATTGGGGACAGCCTTGATACGAGCCTGTGTGGGTCACTGGGATGATGTGAGCGGTGAAGACTTCACTTATGGAATGAGAAAAAATACTGAGCACACGTCAGTAGATCACAATCCCGTTACAACAACAACAATAACAACAACAAAACCACACACACACACACACACACACACACACACACACACACACACACACACACTACGCACGCACGCGCGTGCGCACTGTCAGAGAGAGCACGGAGAGAGAGAGAGAGAGAGAGAGAGAGAGAGAGAGAGAGAGAGAGAGACTTCGTTGAGTTTGGTTCAGTGATCACTGTCATGGTCCCAGCGCTCCCATCAGGTTGTGACGTCACTGTCATGGTGAGCACTGCATGCACTTGTCTCGCCAGGTTGTGACGTCACTGTCATGGTGAGCACGGCACTTGTTGTCTCGCCAGGTTGTGACGTCACTGTCATGGTGAGCACGGTTGTGACGTCACTGTCATGGTCATGGTGACACGGCACTTGTCTCGCCAGGTTGTGACGTCACTGTCATGGTGAGCACGGCACTCGTCTCGCCAGGTTGTGACGTCACTGTCATGGTGAGCACGGCACTCGTCTCGCCAGGTTGTGACGTCACTGTCATGGTGAGCACGGTTCGCAGGTTGTGACGTCGCTGTCATGGTGAGCACGGCACTCGTCTCGCCAGGTTGTGACGTCACTGTCATGGTGAGCACGGCACTCGTCTCGGGTTGTGACGTCACTGTCATGGTGAGCACGCACTGTCTCGCCAGGTTGTGACGTCACTGTCATGGTGAGCACGGGCACGTCTCGCCAGGTCTCGTCAGGTCATGGTGACGTACGGCACTCGTCTCGCCAGGTTGTGACGTCACTGTCATGGTGAGCACGGCACTCGTCTCGCCAGGTTGTGACGTCACTGTCATGGTGAGCACGGCACTCGTCTCGGCCAGAAGAAGGAACAGTTCATCACCGTCGTCGCATGTGTCAGAATCAGGGGAGGTGACTCATTATAAGCATCTCAAACGTACTCTATCTCTCTCTCTCTCTCTCTCTCTCTCTCTCTCTCTCTCTCTCTCTCTCTCTCTCTCTTCACGTTAACGTCTTTTCACCATTGGTGATATTAGACGGACGTACAGAAAGAAAAGGAAGGGGGTTGGGAATGGTGGGGAGTGGGAAAGTGTGTGTGTGTGTGTGCGTGTGTGTGTGTGTGTGTGTGTGTGTGTGTGTGTGTGTGTGTGTGTGTGTGTGGAGGGGGGTGGGGAGATGGGGAGTTGAGGAGTAATGTGTGTGTGTGTGTGTGTGTGTGTGTGTGTGTGTGTGATTTTCTTAAAGGTTTCGATCGAGGGTTAATTAGGCTAAAGTTAATTTCAGCTTTCAGTAGACACACAGAAGATGGACTGTTATACTACAGGTATTGATTGCCACTATTCAAATTGTCCCCTTTTCATTTTCTGCTCCGCTGGCTGTTATCAAGTGCGTGGGCGACAGCTAAGTGCTATTTCACTGCGCCCTCACCAGTGTCGTCTGGTCATCCATTTCTCTGGAAGGCTCCGACAATGTTTCCTTCCACATTCTCCGGTCTGGTCTGTCTCTTCTGTCCTTACTCTCTCTCTCTCTCTCTCTCTCTCTCTTGGAGAATGGTCTTTGGAGCTCGTCGCACGTCCGAACTTCGCGTACGTGCCACTAAACCACACACCCCCCCCACCCCAAGAGAGAGAGAGAGAGAGAGAGAGAGAGAGATCGCCGTAGCAGTGGTGTAGGCCCAGTCTTCAATGAGAGGGGGAAAGCTGTCGCATTCACTATTGATTTTGCTGCCATGGCAACTGACCCGGACTCGTGGGAGGGCCGGGGCGGGGGGGGGGGGGGGGGGGGGGGTGGGGGGGGGGGATGAGGGGAAAGGTAGGGAGTCGGAAAGCATGGGGGAGGGAAGGTGGAGGGGAGGTCTCGTCTCGGGCCGCTCGTTACGGCTTGAACAGACTTACCAGCATGCCAATCTGATGTCAGTGCGTGGCCCCGGGCCGTCACTTTCGCGCATCAGGTCGTTCGTGGGGTCGTTCCCAGTGCTCCCTACACCATGTCATGCCTGAGAAAAATTAACACGTCCACTTCCAATGTCCGAAGTGCAGTCCATAACATCCGGGACAGGACCGGCGCACACTGTAAGCAAACATGAGTACTTCTTCTTCTGCGTACGCAGGCTGATACCCCTGCGGACACTCACTGTATAGACAGGCAGGTATTTCTCCTATTTGCTCAACAACAGGAGTAGAGTTTTGTGTGTATGACCGTTTTTGATCCCGCCATTAAGGCAGCCATACTCCATCCTCGGGGAAGGTGCATGCTATGTGTAACGTGTCATCCATACCAACGGCCAAACTGGCTTTCTCTTCCCAAAGTTGGTGATAGGATTTTACGTGTGTGCAAGATGTTACGCGTGCGTTCACACACGGAACCTCGGTTTATAGCCTCATTCGACGGACTGTATGGGGAATGGAGTCAGAACTAATGCTAACTCCGAGGGGGGAGAAAAAAAAAAAAAAAAACCTGTACCGAAGTGGCCCGCGGAGATTCGAACCCTCAACCCTTGGATTACGAGTCCAGCGCTCTACCAACTGAGCTATTCCGACCCTGACATAAGCAGATATCAGTGCGCTGTGATGAACTGGGTCAGCCGTAGTGGAACGTCAGGTTGGTCGTGTTCGGTCGAAGGTGATGATGATCCGGTGACCGAGCCCAGTTCTCCCCCCTGCCAAAGCTGTCCGCCCCGGACATCATTTTATTTATGTGGCCCGCTCATGGCGGGGGGATGAGGGGATGGGGGGAGGGGGGGGGGGGGGGGGGGGGGGGGGGGGACAGGGGAGCTAATATTGTGCATGGTTGGAAAGTCTTCTGTACTCCCCCCCCCCCCCCACCTCCTTCAGTGCCGGCACCGTGCAGCTCAGGGTGCTGACATGCCACAGTGTTTAGTTCACCGCCCAGGGAATCAGACTGGCCTGTTATTCACGGCGTGTTGCACGTGCTCTCTCTCTCTCTCTCTCTCTCTCTCTCTCTCTCTCTCCTCTCACACACACACACACACACACACTTACACACACACGCGCACGCGCAGAGAGAGAGAGAGAGAGAGAGAGAGTGTGTGTGTGTGTGTTGGGGGGGGGGGGGGGGGGGGGGGCAGTGCAGCAGTGCATCTGCTTTCTCTTTTTTTTTTTTTTTTTTTTTTTTTAGGTATACAAGTGGTGGATGTGGTGGTGATATTGGTGGTGGTACTGGTATGGTCATGGCAATAACTGCTAGTTTGGCTGCTTCCGCAAATACGCATTTTCCGAGATGACCCAGAAGTCCCCCCCCCCCCCCCCTCCCCGCTCTTCTGCCTTTCCCCGTCTGTAGTCATGGCAAAAGGCGGGGAAGGGGGGACTAGGTGCAAGAGAGAGGGGGGGGGGGGGGGGGGGGGGGGGGGGGGGAGAGCGCTGCATGCTGCTAAAGCTGACCTGTCACCTATTTTCCCTCCTTCAAGTGCCAACTGACCAGAAGGGGTTTTTTCTCCTTCAAGTGCCTGACCAGAAAGTTTTATTCTCTCCTTCAAGTGCCAACTGACCAGAAGGGGTTTTATTCTCTCCTTCAAGTGCCAACTGACCAGAAGGGGTTTTATTCTCTCCTTCAAGTGCCAACTGACCAGAAGAGGTTTTTTTTTCTCTCTTCAAGTGCCAACTGACCAGAAGGGGTTTTATTCTCTCCTTCAAGTGCCAACTGACCAGAAGGGGTTTTATTCTCTCCTTCAAGTGCCAACTGACCAGAAGAGGTTTTATTCTCTCTTCTTCAGAGTTTTATTCTCTCCTTCAAGTACCAACTGACCAGAAGGGGTTTTATTCTCTCCTTCAAGTGCCAACTGACCAGAAGGGGGTTTTTATTCTCTCCTCAAGTAGTAACTGACCAGAAGAGGTTTTATTCTCTCCTTCAAGACCACTGACCATTCTCTCCTTCAAGTGCCAACTGACCAGAAGAGGTTTTATTCTCTCCTTCAAGTGCCAACTGACCAGAAGGGGGTTTATTCTCTCCTTCAAGTACCAACTGACCAGAAGGGGTTTTGTTCTCTCCTTCAAGTACCAACTGACCAGAAGGGTTTTTTAAAGCTATGTACCAACAAGTCATGTATCCTGCCCTATTCTCTCCTACAAGTATATCATCTGGGAGAGACTGAGCGTATTTTGTCAGTCGAACCTTCCGGAGAAATGATATTTGGATGCATTGTGCGTCATCACGGTGTTGTAGCCAGGAAGTGTTCTAAGACCAAAGGCTTGATTGTGCTCTTTGAGACAGTGCCGTCCAATTACAAAACATTGGACACTGTCTATCGTGTTTCACATGATCATCCGCAATACTCGTCCAAATTAGTTCTTCTATGTTGCCGACGTATCAGTCAATCCATATCACTAAGAGAGAGCACTGACTGATCGTTTCTCGCCACCAACACTGCCATTGAGTGCTGACAGCCGCCGAGTATCAGTCATAACACTGACATTCTGATGCTGAGCAGATATTCGAGGAGTATTGTTTTGTAACACTGCCATTCTGGTGCTGAAAGATATTTGAGGAGTATTGTTTTGTAACATTGCTGTTCTGGTGCTGACAGATATTTGAGGAGTATTGTTTTGTAACATTGCTGTTCTGATGCTGACAGATATTTGAGGAGTGTTGTTTTGTAACATTGCTGTTCTGGTGCTGACAGATATTTGAGGAGTGTTGTTTTGTAACACTGCCATTCTGATGCTGTCAGATATTTCAGGAGTATTGTTTTGTAACATTGCTGTTCTGATGCTGACAGATTTGAGGAGTATGGTTTTGTAACATTGCTGTTCTGATGCTGACAGATATTTGAGGAGTATGGTTTTGTAACATTGCTGTTCTGATGCTGACAGATATTTGAGGAGTATTGTTTTGTAACACTGCCATTCTGTGGCTGACAGATAGTTTGGGGAGTGTTGTTTTTGTAACACTGCCATTCGCGTGCAGTTGACAGCCATTTGAGTAAGTGCTGTTTTGCAGATTTTGCGGTCTGTCGTTAAACTGTGACATCAGATGATGACCTATTAAGTTTATCGACACATTCCCTTGTCCCTTGTGTGTGTGTGTGTGTGTGTGTGTGTGTGTGTGTGTAAGCGCGCGCGCGTGCGCGCGCGCGCGCGTGTGTGTGTGTGTGTGTGTGTGTGTGTGTGTCCATCTGAGTAAGTGCTGTTTTGCAGATTTTGCTGTCTGTCGTTAACTGTGACATCAGATGATGACCTATTAAGTTTATCGAAACATTCCCTTGTCCGTGTGTGTGTGTGTGTGTGTGTGTAAGCGCGCGCGCGCGCGTGTGTGTGTGTGTGTGTTTGAATTTGTTCTTTTGTTTTATGTGTTTTCCAAGATGCGTATTTTGGCTTGCTTCCAGTAACCATGCAGTCTGTTGGTCAGTCTTCAAATATTCTCACGATTTATCTCTTTTCATCAAGACAGAATTCATTTCCCATAAAGAAAATTGACGTTTGTTACGCAAAAAACTAAAACCCCCCCCCCCCCCCCCCCCCCCCCCAACCTCACCTTTCCATTGCCTCTCTTCCTCAGCACTTTCAAATCTGCCAGTTCAGTTTTGCCTTTTTTTTTTTTTTTTTTTTTCCTTCCGATTCAAACACGCTGACGCTTTATTTTCAGTCTTCCCCAAAGAATAAGTCGACGCACTTGTATGCACGAAGAGAGAGAGAGAGAGAGAGAGAGAGAGAGAGAGAGAGAGAGAGAGAGAGATGGAGAGGAGGGCGCATGAGGTTGAGAGAGAGAGAGAAAGGTGTGGCCAATGTAGGGGAACCAATTTCATTCTGGTTGAAACTCTCCGCGTCGTCCTGTCAATCTCAAGTGCGACCCAGTGACGTCATCAGACTCGCCACAATGCACTGCGCATGCGCTCTATCCATGATTGCAGAGGGCTGGTGTTGGCCAAGATTTGCCAATGAAATAAATAATGGTCACTACTGAAACTGGCAGACGCGTCGTTGGAGTCTCTCTCAAGTGTGTTGAAGACCAGTGACGTCATGAGAGAGCTCGCTAAACAACGCAATGCGCTATGAAATGGAGTCTTTGATAGGGCGCTGTATGATTCCGACCCAAAGAGCGCGCGCTGCGCGTGTGTAAGTATTTGACAATGAGCGTGTGTGTGTGGGTGTGCGTATGCTACTCGATTGTCTGGCAGGCATGTGTTTGCGTGTACTCTCATGCACGCGCGCTTGTGAAGACATGCCAATTGAAATAAACAAACAAACAAAACTAGCCTACTATTGACGAACATCAAAATACTCCTGCAGTTTTTTTTTTGCTCGAAATGGAGTAGTTGGGATAGGGCGCAAAAAACGAAAACAAAACAAAACAAAACAAAACAAAAAAAACACGCATACACACTCACGTTGTGTGTAAACTGCTAAATTCCAAGTGGTGTGTGTTAAACATCACCATGAGTGTCAGGGGTCGTCGTTTCAACGGATGTCTGTGTACGCGAGTGCGTGCGTGCGCACTCGTGTACGTGTGTGTGTGTGACCGAGTGAATGAAATTCAAAATCACCTGTTTAAATCGATTTTCATGGCTGTAACAAGCTCCGTGTATGTATGTATAAGAGTGGTGTGTTTGAGAGACAGAGAGAGAGAGAGAGAGCGAGCGAGGAGGGGGGGGGGGGTTCAGGCTCTTGGTTAATGCGCATGAGAGAGAGAGAGAGAGAGAGAGAGAGAGAGAGAGAGAGATAACATTCAGCTGATTAAGTTTTCGTTCCCCATAACCCTCCATCCCACCTACACTCTGTGTGTGTGTGTGTGTGTGTGTGTGTGTGTGTGTGTGTGTGCGGGTTAGTTTTCGTTCCCCATAACCCTCCATCTCACCTACACTCTGTGTGTGTGTGTGTGTGTGTGTGTGTGTGTGTGTGTGTAGTAGTAGTAGTAGTAGTAGTAGTAGTACTTTAATTTAACGTCTTTTCACAAACTATGTGATATTAGACAAGAAAGGATAGACAGGCAGGCAAATAGAAGGATATAGATAGAGTAGTACTTTAATTTAACGTCTTTTCACAAACTATGTGATATTAGACAAGAAAGGATAGATAGACAGGCAAATAGAAGGATATAGATAGAGTTTGTTCATATAGTGTGTGTGTGTGTGTGTGTGTGTGTGTGTGTGTGCGAGCGCCGTCTTGTGCCGTCTTGTGCGAGTTTGTGAGCGTGAAAGTGTACGCCTACAAGAGAGAGAGAGGTGGATGCGGAGAGGAAAGGGAGGGGAGGGGGGATGGTGGCTGGGGAAGGAAAAGGAGAGACAAGTGTGTGTGTGTGCGTGTGTGTGTGTGTAAGCGTGTGTGTGCGCACACGTGTGTGCGTCAATGGGTGCGTGTTCATTCGAGATGGTGCTGAAAATGGATAAGAAGTGTTCAGGCAAAACGCACAAACGCAGTGTGGCTTCTATCACTATGACCATTTGAATCACGTCGATTGAGCGGGGACCGCTCCTGCACACACTTCAGTGACCAGTGATCAGCAGTCGCTGGCGGGCTTGGAGTGCGAGTCTGAGCACAGACCCTTTCTAATTGAATAGGGTCCATTGCACAGGCTTCCCCAACATTTCTACTGTTGGATCAGCAGGAGATGCTTTGTAACACTGCAGCAAAACGCTGGACTGGTTTTATCAATTTACTACATCCGATGCCAGAGGGCATTTTTGCCGAGGTTAATTCTGAATCGGAATCTGAATATTACGTCGCTGTCGCCACATCTTAAGGCATTATCGCGACGGGTTGGGGGGTGTGCACAGTCTAGTAAGTTAGCTTTTAATTCGATCAGTCTTTTTAAACTTTCTATGGATGGTGCCCCAACAAAATTTTCTTCAAGGTGGTTTCAGTCTCTTACTGCGCTAAACAAAAAAATGACTGTTTGAAGTGCTCTGTCTGGCATCTGCTGACTTGGAATGTTCTTGTGTGTGTTGTTTCTAATACAGTCAGAGATCGCACTGGTGGTACAGTAGTCGCCCTAGTTTGTGTGGAATAAGATATTCAGCAGATGGTATGGCCGGTACCAATCCCTCAACCAGCCTGTAAAGGAAGATGAGGCGTAGATCACGTCTGTGCTGTCGGAGTGTTGGCAGTTGCAGAGTGTCAAGCATCTTGGTGATGGAGCCGGGTGTTCTGGAATTGTAATCGCCAGTTTTGAACCGAGCGGATAGGCGCTGCACTCTTTCGAGTTTGTCAATGTCTTGTTTGAGGTAAGGACTCCAAATGATGATGGAGCCATACTCGAGGGCTGTCTGATGAGGGATAGATAGGCATTCTTCTTGCATTGCAGGGGGCAGACGCGCAGGTTTCTCCGAGGAGGAAGCCAAGGGTGCTGTGTGCTTTCTTGCAGGTGTGGGCAATGTGGGTGCACCACTTCAGGTCATCAGAGAGTTGGATACAAAGTAGGGGTTAGTGTGGACATACTGAAGGGGGGCGTTACATAGGGAGTAAATGTAGCTGGTAGACTGCCGTATACTGAGGATGTAGCACTTGCTGGGGGTTAAACTTCATACCCCAGTCAGTTGCCCAGGTTTCGAGTTGGTTGAGGTCTTCTTGAAGCTGAATGTGGTCTACTAATGAGTTGATCTGTAAAGGAGGCAACCATCAGCAAACGTGCAAACTTGGGACTTGACTCTATCCGGGAGATCATTGATGTGGCACAGGAAGAGGAGCGGGCCCAACACTGTTCCCTGAGGTACCCTGGAATCCACCCAGGTCTCTTCAGATGTGATGCCCTCTATCACAACGGCTGTCTTCCTGCGCTGGAGAAAGTTGAACAACCAGGTGTGAAGGGGACCTCTGATTCCATACTCATGCAACTTATGAAGGAGACGTTAGTGGGGGACAGTGTCAAACGCGCTTAGAAAATCTAAGCGTTCATTTTTCCAAATTGTCGAACTGTTTTTTCTCTTTTCTTTTTTTTGTAAGTCTTTATCTTGCAAACTTCTTAACATTCTCAATATATTCCATCTTTACGGTGAACGCTGTTTCCACGACAGCACTATTACAACACTTGTAAACTGGCATTGATTAAAAAGTTCAAATTTGCAGCATGTTTCTTTAATCAGATAGGAAAACGTGGATCGGACAGTTTTGCATTCCCTTTTCCCCTTTCTTCCGTACGGAATGTTAAAAGCAAGCCGATTTTTATAACATCAATATGGGTTTCTGTTCCAATACAGAATAAAATCACCCCTACGTCTACATATGCAACAATTTTCACATTGCCACATTTTCCTCTCTGTTCACATCCAGCACTTTCCTCTTTTTGAATCTGTTAATAAGCTAATTAACATTTTAGGCAATGGTTTTGAATCAGCAAGATTACTGTTTATACAAGGTTAGGATTTGCGCTGGGAAGCCAGGGGAGGGGAGGAACTGGAATATGTAACCCTGTCTGTCTCCTTCCACCGCCTTTAACCTTCCCAGAACTGATCAGGTACCAGTTTGCTGCTGGCTGAACAGAGGAAGTCTTCAAGCAGAAAAGGGTACAACCCTATGTGTCACTGGAACCCACCACATCAGCTACCCTGGCAAATGCTCTAATCATCTTGTTATGAAAAATAGAACTCCCTCCCAGCGTTTAAGGAGTTCTGGAGGTCATCTTGGAGAGGCTCAACTTCGTTACTTCATACAGTCATAATTATTTCTTAAAAATCAGGGGGTCAGACACCAAGCGAAAAACTCATTTCCAAATTTTCAGGGGGTTGTAAAAATATTTAGGGGGTCACACTTTGTAACTGCTTGTAAATGTGCTGAAAACCACACACACACAGAGCATGTTCTGACTGTCTCTCACGCATAATACACAGAGAAAGAATTGGACAGAAATGGCTAAGAGGTGCTATCAACAAAGTCAATAAAACACTCCAGATTATGCTAAACATTATCCAGATTCATGTTCGATTGTAGTGTTAACTAAAGTGAGTAAGTGTGAACACCTAAATTATCAGGGATTTTTTACTGTGAAACTTGATGTTCAAGATATCCTCCTCGAATATCATTACAGAATTTACACAACGTAAGCCAATTCCGTCAGTACTGAAACATTTTATTATATGACCAGATTCCAGTTGCCTTGCAATGATTATCAGGAGTGCGGTGACAAACAAGAGGCGAGTGATGAATATTTGTGGAACCTTTCACAAAACTATGTAGGCTGGCTGCTCTTGGACTGTGCACAACACATTCCTACATCCATAACGGAGCCATTTCAATTATCCGAACCGGTCATCTTTCATAGATAACGACTTTTGTTCAATTCACTGGATTATCACCCACAAGCCACAGAGAAGTGTCAATTTTATCTCTGAAAAGCCAAATTACATACCCTTTTCCATGCTGTTCGTGCTTGGCTGAATCATTTATCTTGTGGTCTAATATAGACTTGGTTGTCTAATTTGATGACTCTTGTTGGTTTTCAGCAGAGAAGAGTTTCAAGCAGAAGTTGTTCATTGATTCAGAACATTCTAAAACGTCAAGACAAGTTGCTTCTTTACTGACTGCGATCGAGTCAGATCGGACGAAAGTGAATTTCCATGACGCGCTGCTCGGAGTTGCAATGCTTACAGGAGAAAACCATTGTGTTGTGGTAAATTTTGGTACATTTTTGTGATGCACATGATTGATTTCCAGTGCGTCAGACTGGAAATCTACGAGTCAGAGAAGCACATTTGTGCGTAAGGATTATCACTGTCATGCTAACCTGCCCTGGCAACTTAAATTTGTTGTTGGGAATATTTTTCCTTGTCAAATTCCAATTAGGTGTACTTTCAACATCTTTTTTAACTCGGTCCAGTTTTTCGTCAATAGCCCGTCCTTTCTTTCAGAAATCCAGCATGATTTGAAGACTGCCAAGTTATGACAACTGAAATGTGAAACATTCCTTGGCTCTGTGGATGTTTTAATGTATGTGAGAGATGGGAGTAGAAGTAGAGGGCATTTTGTCTTTCAATAATCTTCTAACAGGGTTCATACAGATTTCCATACAAAAAAATTACGGACTTTTTAAGGACTTTTGAAGCACCTTTTTTTTTAATTTAAGGACTGACTTCACGGATAATTTTAAGTAAAATAATAATGAAATTCAGACACAAATTAAATCATTTGCTGTTACTCTTCAATACTCACATCATGGATCCTCTGCGAGCACAGACTTTAGGAATCTCAGCTGTTATTGTCAATGTAAGTATAGATACAAATGTTTGTTTGTTACACTAAAACAGAGCAAAGTACCGTAGGATTCTCACTTCTTGTGATCAATTGACAAAAATGTTTGAAAATATTCACTGTACACAACAGATTCTCCAATCTTGCAGTTGACAAAAATGTTTGTTTGCTTGACGTCCATAAGAATTTCAGTTCTTGTCATACATGTTTGTTTGAAGTCACTGACGGTAAAATGTCTCTATAACTAAAACTCTATACGTCACAACACTGGGGGCATAAACATCAAAACACTGGAGAGGATGCAAGTTTTTCTTTCTCCACACTGAAACTGTTTGGCAACTGCACAGTCCGAGAACATTAGCTAGAACAGATCTGAACTGCTTTCACACGAACGAAAGCTGTATTGACTTATCACTACTTTTAAAATCCTCAGTATTTCAGATTTCATTGCCTCTATTTTAATATGGCTCAGGCTGTTCACTGATATCCAAGCTGGAGCAGTTCTGTTGGTTGATGAACTGCAGGATGGTGAACTGCTAGAAGTAATGGGCTGGTCGCTCATTGTAGAATTTAAAAAAAAAACAACAACTCAAAACACGAACTGCAGGATATGAAGCCTTCATCAGGTCGCAGTGATTTTTTTCCTTTTCTATGGCTATTTACAGCCAATTCTCCCATTGTACTAATGTCTATGATCTTCTTGCAAATGCTGCAAAAGGCCTTGCTTCTGTCTCCACCTGGGTCTGCCTGCAGCCATTCTTTGTACTCGTCTTTTTCCTGCCAAACCATGATAAACAAACACTTCTCCGGCATGCTGACTTCTCAATTTCAAAATGGCGCATGTGCTATGAAGGCCGGTAACTCTGGTGTTTTGACCTATAGCAGACGACGCATCGGTGAGATCGTCGATCTTAACTCCAACTTCTTTTTTCTTTTGTTTAAAATTCAATTTCAAGCCTTTTTTTTTAAAAAAACCAACTCAGGATTTTACAGACTCTATTCAAAATCATAGGCAGTGACAAAATTTAAGGACTTTTTAAAGACCTTTCAGCAAAAGCCTGATTTTTAAGGACTTTTAAGGCCTTAAAAAGTATGCCCTCAAAATGAAGGACTTTTAAGGACTTTTAAGGACTGTACGAACCCTGACTAATTAGCCCCAATACACTACAGATGGTATGAATATAATTCTTCCTGATGATCTGAACACACACATGCAAGCGCTGTCACTTCATTTCACCTCATACATGTATACATTTTTGCACACTGTAACCATTTTCACATCTCTGTTAATAAGGCGCTAACATCTCCTTCAAGTAACACCATAGCACAATTCGCCCACCACACACACAGATACATGAACCAAAGCAGACCATATATGAAGCACCCAAGGCACAAGTCATGACAGAAAACACAAGTCACAATCATTCAGGCCAACCTTACTGCGCAGACATATCTGAGTCCAACATTCACCTCATGAACACAGACAGCTCCAAAGGTAACAAAGTGTACAACAAATCATTTTATTGGTTTTCACACCTTTGGGGGACAAAGGTCGACGTGTCATCCCATGTTTCCTTTCTCACTTCTCAGTACTGTCCATGTTCGAAGGTGAACACATCATCTGTTTCTTCCCACTGTCTTCATCACACAAACTTTGGACCCTCCGATCGGAGACACATCGCCTTGACAAACACTGGAACCCTTCCCTCCCCCTAAATCTCTTGATTGAGGTTCGAAAACAGCCCAAAACAATAAAACCATCCTAAAATTTCTGGTAATCACCCAATTCATTAAAAAAAAAAGAAAAGAAGAAAAGGAAAAAAAAAAATCCAATAACAGTGAATCAACCAAAATATTCAAATCTTCAGTTGTTGGAATGATCCCAAAACCCTGCTGCAATGCCGATCCTAAAATTTCGACTAACCAGGCATACACAATAAGGTCTTCAGATCTTCCCATAACGACACAGGGAAGAAAAGTGGCACTTCAGAAAGCTTATACCGCCTACAGACTTGCATTCCATGGCAGAACAGGAGCCACTACCCAAGACTATAAATCCTGAAGTTTTCGTCTCCTGCCAGTCGATCTAAATGTGCTTACGCAAATCCGTGACTCCCCCTCCCTTATAATTTTCAGACCTCTCCTCCCCCACAAAATCTACACCACTAGACAAGTATATTCCGTAACAAAAATAGTATTCAACACTAAAACATTGTGGTGTCTCACTAAAATGCACAGTATCATGTTGTAGTCGCTTGCATGAAATCCTGTCACACTGAAGTGTTGCGTCCAAGAGAAGATATCCGTGAAATGATGGACCACACTGTAAGCAATGATGATTCCCATGAATTTGAAGTAGTTAAAAAAAAAACAAACAAACAGCCAACAGACAACCAGGGCTCCAATGAGGTGTGTTTTGATTGGACGATGAGTTCTCTCCATGCCCCCAATGATGGCGTGGTGTGACGATGGGACAATGAGGAATTATTAAAAAAAAAAAAAAAAAAAGAAAACCTGGGAGGAGGAAGATCTACCCTTCCTCTTCATCTCCTTCTTCTTCTTCTGCCCCATCCTGAAACAACCCAGGCACAGTTTTATGTATCCGACTACTTCTGGACACACCACAAAAATGGTGCCAATCTCAGCAACATACTTGGTTACGCACATGGACACACTGATACACACTAATGTTTAAAGGCATGTTCTTTCTCAACAGAAAAATATTTAGGAACACATACATCTTTTCAGCAACAGCAAAACAGCCTTGCACAGCGCTGCTCTTATTGCTGGTGTGTTTAAATTCAGTGAATGTTTTGTCTCATACTTAATTTCCGAAGAAAACATTCGAGGGTTGATGCCAGAACCCAGTATCTCTCTTATATATATGTATATGATACTGGGTTCTGGCAAGTCACCCTCGATTACTATCTTCTTTGATTTGTGTGTCCATTCCTGCAAATGCATGCATGTCTATGTGAGAGAGAGAGAGAGAGAGAGAGAGAGAGAGAGAGAGAGAGCGAGAGAGCGAGCGAGCATGTGTGTGTTTGTGCTTGTTCAATGAATGTCCTGAAGTGTGTGACCATTTACAGGTTGTATGTAATTGAAACAGGTGCCATTTCATCATCTAACTACATGAAAATTTCCTAATCAAATTATCACTGAAGTCAGAATGGTGCTTCTAGCCCAAACTATCGAGACTACTGCGAGTGAACATAATATAACCCCCATCTGACCAAGCACTGTGTGACATCTACCACACTCAGTTCCCAGGCTGCCAGTCAGATTGTCACTGTGAGAAGTGAGGGGTTTGAGAGCTTATTTCAATTTTCAGTTTCAAATTATGCTTTGCTCTTTTAAGTGAATGAGTATTATATATGATTATAGAAACAAATAATCTTTCTCTAACACCACATCAATAATTCGACCATTCATACAAAATAAAAAAAAAAAAAACATTACTCTGAAAGTCAAAATTGCCTATCAAAGATAACACTTCTGGAAATAGCCATTGTTATGCAGGACATGCGCTGACAAAATGCACATCAATAACTTTCCTTGTATTGCAAAGAAAATTCTATTCAATCTGAGCTGAATTATTAAAGCTGTGTAGGATTTTGTAAAAGCAAGCAGGACTCAAACATAGCCCTCCTATGTGATACAACAAGTCCGATTCAACAGCATTGTCAGCTGCACATCAAACAAGAAATGAAGAGGGGCTAAAAAGACAGAATTCTCCCTGGTTATTGCGTGGTTTTCACTTGACCTCAAGAAAAATCAAAACGGCAGACAATGATGTCGTTAATCAAACAAAGAGCAAAATCACCATTGTCATTAGCAATTTCTCTTCTATGTTTCCACCTTCTCCTTACTGAACTTAATTATTTTTCAACTAAATAAGTCTCCAGTCTAAAAATCTACATCATCTAGGTATATAAGATGCTGTCGAGTTCTTAAAATTTTTGCTTTTTTGGCGTATCAATTCATCAAAAAGTAGCACTGTCAACAAAATCATTGCATGCCTAGTCGAAAGCATAAAACTTGGCAGCTTTGCTTCCATCTAAATTAAATAGCAGCTGGATTCAATACAAATTCAGATAAATCACTCTGTGAATCCAGATCAGCACCTTGGCCCACGATTCAAAACTCGACCAAGTCAGAATGGTGTTTTTCACCCAAAACAACAGCAGACATTCATTAAATTTCCACCTACAATATATATTTGAACACAACAATCTTTTTCAATATATTAAAGCAAAGTTTTCATTTGTCTGCTATTTCACATTCAAATCAAAGTAACTTTTTCACAACTTTTAACTTCAGCTGCTAATCAGAGATTTTCAATTTATGTCAGCTTTGTCTATGTCTAAATTTTTCGCTAAAAATGAAGTCATTTCTGCATGAAAGTGACGATGAATCACTTCCATAACTTCAACATCAGGTAAATTTTTTTTTTTTTTAATCAGCTGTTGTTGTAGAATGCAGGGAAAATTTCTAAAAAAAAAATAAATAAATAATCAGCTACTGCTGTTGAATTCAGGTAAATTTTTTTTAAATCAGCTATTGCAGTCGAATTCATACTGACAGAGGTGACGCGTGCCCCTTGCAATAAGTAGCCTGGATTTTTCTTAAACATTGTCCAATCAAATTTATTTTCATTCTGAATCCCATACAACTTTACCTCAAATGATTGAATCATCACCACTTCCAATGATGTATATGCATAAAGCGTGTGATACATGCACAACTTGTGGTTCTCATTTGAATAACAGAACCATTAGGATACTGGCCCCAGTGTATCCTGGTGTTTGAACTTCCTACATGCCTGTGGGTATCCCATCCCTTTGACATGCAAATGCCCCCAAGCTTAGGCATTCCTGATGGTGATAGGCAGTGTACAAGCACGCTTAAACACGTTTCTTTAGTTGACAGTTCACCAGATCACTAGTTTCAGGCATACTATGAGGAAATGACAACTGCAATTGGTAAAATTTTCCTCATCATACCAGGAATGTGGCTGGAAAAACACTTTCATCCCTGTATACTCTTGGAACAACAAACTCCTCTTATGTGCTCACCCCTGGGTGCAGTTTTTCTGGTATATCCTGAAAGCACTCACATGATTTTTTTTTACCTAATCTTAGTGTGCCAGCTTTTACCCTTAGAAACTGCATGTTTACCCTTCACCCTTCAAAAGTAGGAACTCAAGGTATTTACAATAAAACCAGTTGGAGCCCCAATATCCTGTCTGGATTTCAATCCCTACACTTACCTCTCTGCAATGATCTATCTGTCCATCCCACAGCCACCCTTCCCACCAAAACAGGCTTCACTCTCTCCTTACCTCTTCCTCAAACTCTTCTTCCTCCTCTTCTTCTCCCTCCCCATCCAGGTTCTCCTCATCAAGATCGTCTTCTTCTCCAGCCCCCGTCTCCTCGTCGATCTCAGAGGCCTGTTCATCATACTACTAACTGTCAAATTAATACAAAATGGCTGGATGCAAGCATCCGTTTTCATTTCAGGTTCATTGTCAAGTCTTATTACAATGATGCATGAACGCATGAGAAATTTGCCATTGCTTGCTATCCCTTGTCAAGGCACTACACAGTGGATGATGGATGAATGCATCAGGGAATTTACAATCACAGTTCACTGTCAAGTCATTAATACAGTAAACAGATAAATGCATGGGAATTTTTCAAATGCCATTCATTGTCAAGTCATAAAAGTGTGAACAGATGAATACTTGAAGATTTTTCCAATTTTGTTTCGTTTAGGACAGGACCCTCTGCAAACACAGGGTAAAGAAAAAGAAAGAAAAGAAAGAAAAAAGGGAGGTTTTTATTTCATCTTTTAAAGTTCTATTTTGACTGCCCAGTGGACCCACACAAGGACTCTTCAGGGCCATCACCACATGGGGCAAAGCAGACCTTCCCGCAATGAACAACACTAAAACACATTAGGTAACTACTTAGAAATCATGTTTTAAATTCACAACGTGATAACAGAACAAATTTATCATCTTCTGAGATCCAGACATCGGCTGCTATTTTGAACTCCAAAACGTCAGAGCAAAACCTAATTTTCATTCTCCCACTCCGTCGTGAGAACCCTTGAGACAACAGATTACAAGACAACAGAATACAAGCCTATCCACATAATGTGCGGACAACTGAGAAAAAGAAACTGATGCACTTCCATTATTTTGCCCTCCCCATGGCCACTGAGCAATTGAAATGCTTGCATCACATTCCCTGACATGCAGTGACCACCTACCGATCCCTCTCCACCGACATAAGATCTGGATGGATAAATGCCCAACGAGCATGTCAGTTAGCCATCAATACACTTGGCTCAAGGTCAAAACCATGAGAAATGCCCACTTTGTGTGTGCACAGATTATGAGAACTGTGATCACAGCCACCGGCTTGCTGACAACCTAGGACAATGATTGGCATGAGTGACAGGGAATTAATCACCAAGAGGATTCCATCAAGCTGCAGCTGGGTCTCACTAGTCACGTATAACCACCAACCTACATGGATCAGTTAATGGTCACCACCTTCAGTTTGTTCAGGAATTGTATGACAAAAATATCCTGTGTATGAGAAACACACTGAGGCATGTGACCATACTGAAAAGCTAGCTATGTACGAGGCTGGTATTCAGGGTCATCCAAGGGGTAAAGCAGATACAGACCTGTTTACCCTAAAACTGCTCTTGGTGTATTTTTCTCTACAAAAAAATGACTGTAAAGGATGTGTACAAACCTTCCAAATATTTGTAAAGCCTGCCTGTGTGTGTGTGTGTGTGTGTGTGTGTGTGTGTGTGTGTGTGTGTGTGTTCATTTTCATCTCTCAGAGGGGGAGTGGGAGGGAGATGGGGATTTGTGTTTATCTGCCATCATGTAGCAGAGGATATAGGGACACCTGATCTTGTAGCACCTGCAGTGAAAAATGGATTCTTCCAACACAAATTACTTCAAACCAAATTCATCAGCATACTTGGATATCGATGCGTACTCTCTTGTTGTTTCCCTTGTTTCATATTTCAGGGCCTGTAGTTACCACTACTGTTCATCGTATCAGCATGATGTTGAAGAAGCAGACATAGCCAGACATGATTTCATCATACTTTCGCAACATACTCAAAATGCTGCGAAATCATGAGGGTAAGCAAGCTGGCATGTGAAACATGGCCATGCTGACAGAGCCAGGCACTCTCCTAAATTTTTCATCCCAAGATCAAAGGACAAAAAAAAAAAAAATCATTGAACATCATTTGAGGGAACGGCCATGCAGAGTGGCCAGCTAGTGTCCAATGTGGAATCAGGGGAAGTGACTGCAGAGTGGCCAGCTAGTGTCCAATGTGGAATCAGGGGAAGTGACTGCAGAGTGGCCAGCTAGTGTCCAATGTGGAATCAGGGGAAGTGACTGCAGAGTGGCCAGCTAGTGTCCAATGTGGAATCAGGGGGTGAAGTGACTGCAGAGTGGCCAGCTAGTGTCCAATGTGGAATCAGGAGAAGTGACTGCAGACTGACCAGCTAGTGTCCAATGTGGAATCAGGGGAAATGACTGCACAGTGGCCAGCTAGTGTCCAATATGGAATCAGGGGAAGTGACTGCAGAGTGACCAGCTAGCGTCCAATGTGGAATCAGGGGAAATGACTGCACAGTGGCCAGCTAGTGTCCAATGTGGAATCAGGAGAAGTGACTGCAGACTGACCAGCTAGTGTCTAATGTGGAATCAGGGGAAATGACTGCAGAGTGACCAGCTAGTGTCCAATGTGGAATCAGGGGAAATGACTGCAGAGTGGCCAGCTAGTGTCCAATGTGGAATCAGGGGAAGTGACTGCAGACAGTCACTGCACAGTGGCCAGCCAATGTCCAATGTGGAATCAGGGGAAATGACTGCAGACAGTCACTGCACAGTGGCCAGCTAGTGTCCAATGTGGAATCAGGGGAAATGACTGCAGACAGTCACTGCACAGTGGCCAGCCAGTGTCCAATGTGGAATCAGAGGAAGTGACTGCAGAGTGACCAACTAGTGTCCAATGTGGAAATCAGGGGAAATGACTGCAGAGTGACCAGCTAGTGTCCAATGTGGAATCAAGGGACTCCCGGAAGTGACTGCAGAGTGACCAGCTAGTGTCCAATGTGGAATCAGGGGAAGTGACTGCAGAGTGACCAGCTAGTGTCCAATGTGGAATCAGGGGAAATGACTTCAGAGTGGCCAGCTAGTGTCCAATGTGGAATCAGGGGAAGTGACTGCAGAGTGACCAGCTAGTGTCCGATGTGGAATCAGGGGAAGTGACTGCAGAGTCACTGCACAGTGGCCAGCTAGTGTCCAATGTGGAATCAGGGGAAATGACTGCAGAGTGGCCAGCTAGTGTCCAATGTGGAATCAGGGGAAGTGACTGCAGAGTGACCAGCTAGTGTCAAATGTGGAATCAGGGGAAGTGACTGCAGAGTCATTGCACAGTGGCCAGCTAGTGTCCAATGTGGAATCAGGGGAAGTGACTGCAGACAGTCACTGCACAGTGGCCAGCCAGTGTCCAATGTGGAATCAGGGGAAGTGACTGCAGACAGTCACTGCACAGTGGCCAGCCAGTGTCCAATGTGGGAATCAGGGGAAGTGACTGCAGACAGTCACTGCACAGTGGCCAGCCAGTGTCCAATGCGGAATCAGGGGAAGTGACTGCACAGTGGCCAGCCAGTGTCCAATGTGGAATCAGGGGAAGTGACTGCACAGTGGCCAGCCAGTGTCCAATGTGGAATCAGGAGAAGTGACTGCAGAGTGACCAGCTAGTGTCCAATGTGGAATCAGGGGAAGTGACTGCAGACAGTCACTGTACACAGGGTTCATACAGACTTTCAAGAAAAAAATTTAGGGCCTTTTAGGGCCTTTTTTAGGGCCTAAAATAAAAAAAAAAAAAGGGCCATCAGGGCACACAAAAATACTGAAAAGCGCTCACCATTGCCTCCCACAGATGCCACTTTCTCCAATACAGACCTCCATTCAGCAAGCACCTAATCACTTTCTGGTATGAATCTTGTCAATTCCATATCCGTATGAAAACAAAGAAATCTTTTACAATGGCTAGAGTAAACATCCAAGGTGGAAGTCTTAGGAATACAAGTCACAAGATGAAGAAAAAAGCAGGCCTATGCTTTCTTTCCACCTGACTAACAGCTGCCTGTCGTTGATTGACTAGCACACACTGCCTCTGGTTGAAGGAGAGAACAGTCCAGTGAGAACAGTCCAGTGCTCAAGTCATCCTCCTATTTGTCTCCTTGGAAATACTTTTGATTTATTCCATGGAGGCGACCTTTTACAGTTGGGGCTGCTGTCCTCCTTCCTTTGTCAATTGGTCAGCTTCTTCATTTCCATATATAGTGCAGTATGAAGGTGTTCACTGGATGGGAGTATTTTCAGTAACTGATAAATGGTAATCATCTTAGATCAGTAGTACCATAGGATGATGACTATTGTTATATAAGTGGAAAAATGTTGTGGTGATGGTGCAATGGCGCAAGTTGGGGGGGATAAAAGAAAATATCAATGACCTGTGGGTGATGCTCATTGGCATGGGTGAGATCAATAGTACTGGACAGTGATGGTCATTGTACTAAGTGGAATATTAAGGTGGCATTAGTATAATGTTGCAGGTTGAAAGAAAGAGGGGGAGGGGGTGGGGGTAGATGACTGATGGGTGATGATCATGTATCATTTGAGATAAACAGTACTGTAGGATGATGATAATTGTTGTATAAGTGGGATAATGTTGTGGCACTGGTGTAACATGCCGGTGGGGGAATGGGGGAGGTGTGCAAAGATGGGTGGATGATGATCATGGTCAAGGTGTAGGTATGATCCACAGTGGTGTCGGATGATGGTCATTTTTGAAAAAGGAGTAGGATAGTGTATTGGCAAGTACGATAATGCCAGTGGGGGAATAAAGGAAATGATCAATGACTGATGGATGTTGATCACTGAGATGAGATCTACAGTACTATAAGTACTACATTGTCATAAGTGAAATAATGTGGTGGCATTGATGTAGTAATGCCAGTTGGGGATGGGGGGGGAGAAAAAAAAAGGACTAAAATTGATGATTCATGGATAATTGGTCATTGTCGTAATTTGGACAAACAGTGATACAGGATGATGATCATTGCCATAGGTGAAATAGCATGATAGCATTGGCATGATAATGCCTGTAGAGATGAAAAAAAAAAAAAACAAAAAAAACACAACACTTTGGGGGGTGGGTGGTGGGGCAATGATCAACGACTGATTGATGGCGATGGTTGTCATAGATGAAATCATCACCGTCTCACACACGCACGCATGCATGATACATGCACGCACACACATGTACATACACCCTCCACACTCACACACACACAGGTACATACATACAGGCACATCTACACACACATACATATGCAGACATATGCAAAAAAAAAAAGTGGATTGGCATACACAGGACATCTTATGAGTGGTGGTAATAATGATAGTGGTCATATATGGGAATCTGTGTATTAAAAAAAAAAAAAAAACATACACACACATGACAAACACATGTACATACATCTAAGCATACCTGTATGAAGAGGGGAGAGGGGAGACACAAGCCCCTTAGTATATTTGTACACAGAGGGGTGGGGTGGGGGAACATAATGTGGACAACGGAAAGGAAGTGGGGGGGGGGGGGGGGGGGGAGGGGGGGGCACTGCAAGTTAATATGGTGTGAATGGGTGTGTGCTTTTGTGGAATATATAGTGGGTTGCTGTTGAGGTGGTGGACAGGTGTAACCATGTAGTTGTGTTAGGATGCTGGCGATAGGGGGGTGAAGGGAAAAAGCGGGGTGTTAGAGGGGCAGTAGGGCCAAACGAAGTTGCAGTAGAAGCACTAGAACTTGTTGAAGGACCAGCAACCAAGTGCTTTTCAGAGCAAAAACTTGTTGATGTACTAGTACTATTTGAGGCTTGCCCACTGTCACGATATTTTCAAAAAAAGAAAAAAAATTATTTAAGGACACTGCCGCTGTAGCACTGGCCTTCCCTTTTTGGTGAGTTTGAAGGGCTTTTTCATCCATTTTCCCAAGCTCAAACCCCTTCTTACAAAAGCTACAATAGAACCGATATTTGTCCAAGTTATCTCGGCGAAGCCAAAGCTTATATTCAGATTTATCAAGCCACAGATCTTGGAATAAGCACTTCCCCATGTCTCTGAGTGAAATTGACGAAATCTTGTAAAGAAACTCTCAATGAAATGTCAAATTTTGTTGAAAAATGAACCGTGGTCTTGCTTCGTTCAACACATGGAAAGTCCAAGATGGCTGACAGCACAGTTGCTTTGTCGTGGAGTACTTCCCTTGAACGACTTTACATGATCGATGGTACTGATTCGGCATTTACCTATTATGAAAATCGGTTTTTGTTTTCTTTTCTGATCATTTTTCTTTGACTGTTTTTTTGTTGTTGTTGTTTCACAAGTTTTTTTTTTTTTTTTTTTTTTTTTTCTGAGGCTGTCCTGGTTTTAGGGCCTTTTAGGGCCTCCAGCCTCTTCATTTTGATTTTTAAGGCCTTTTAGGGACCCCTATTTTTTGCCTAAAAAGGTTAGGACCTTTTAGGGCCCTGTACGAACCCTGTGCCCAGTGGCCAGCTAGTGTATGACTGCAGGGAGGAAATTACAGCACAAAATTCCAGAAGGATGGGGATATTATTAATACAGAAAGAAACACAGCCCCAGGTGGGCTGGTAAATAACAGATCTGTCGTGAGAAGGAGTAAACATGAACAGAAACACTGGCCCTGATCAAGTAACCAGACCAAACAAGAAGGTAATAAAGTATACCTGTACAAAAACCACTGTCAAGCAAAACCAGTACATCTATTCATAAGCAGCATGTAAGCAGTTATCAAATCACAAAAGCAAACAAACATGATAATAGAAAAAGAAAGTCACCAAGTAATATTGAAGAGGGTTAGGCCAAATGTCATCCTTGATCACCTCTCCCAATTCATCAGCACCTGAAACACACCAGTACAGCTCATGCCAGTGACGGCCATAGCCCACACTATGTAATGCACGTCATCTCTCACCATCACAATATACAACCCTTTCATGTGGCTGTCTCATACTGTGTGTCATAGCCCACACTATGTCATGCACGTCATCTCTCACCACCACAATATACAACGCTTTCAAGCGGCTGTCTCATACTGTGTGTCATAGTGCACACTATGTCATGCAGGTCATCTCTCACCACCACAATGTACAACCCCTTCATGTGGCTGTCTCATACTGTGTGTCATAGTGCACACTATGTCATCTCTCACCACCACAATGTACAACCCCTTCATGTGGCTGTCTCATACTGTGTGTCATAGTGCACACAATGTCATCTCTCACCACCACAATGTACAACCCTTCATGTGGCTGTCTCATACTGTGTGTCATAGTGCACACTATGTCATGCAGGTCATCTCTCACCACCACAATGTACAACCCCTTCATGTGGCTGTCTCATACTGTGTGTCATAGTGCACACTATGTCATGCACGTCATCTCTCACCACCACAATGTACAACCTCTTCATGTGGCTGTCTCATACTGTGTGTCATAGTGCACACTATGTCATCTCTCACCACCACAATGTACAACCCCTTCATGTGGCTGTCTCATACTGTGTGTCATAGTGCACACTATGTCATCTCTCACCACCACAGTGTATTGTCGCATGCTCAAAACAAAATCTATGGACATTCGTTTAAAAAAACAAAAGGGGGGCATGGTAAAACATTCATGAATCAAGAAATCAAGTCTTCTCCGATGACAGTCCAGTGCCCTTGAACCATAAACATGCTTATTGCAGTACACATGTTCAAAGAGCAGTGTTTAAAACCATGATTGGTGTAGTTCAGCTCAACTTTACAAAGCAGAAAAAACAACTACGTTCTATTCCTGGCTTGCTCACTTTCTGAACACAAGTTGAAAACCGCTGATCAAACTGCCCACTTCTGCAGTTTTTTCACTCCACTCAAATCTCAAACAGCTGACAACTGTGCCTTACTCAAGTGCCTTACCTTGATTTAAGATTCATGACATGCAAGACATAGTCCTTTCCCCACAAAGCTAGACCCTATTTCTGATACACTTTTGAAAAAAAAAAAAGTCTGCTTAACTCTCTTGACAAGCGCGCGCCCGCTAGCGCCCGACTGGAAATCACACAGCCAAAAGTCCGAGCGCCTGCCAGCGCCCGGTAAAAACACGTGGCAACAATGGGCGCCGCCATGTTTCTCGTAGAAAAGGAAGTCTCGCGAGAACGCGACTTCCTTCTTCCTGTAGCCATTTACTTCCGTTTGCAAAAAAAAACACAAGTCGATGCGTGCTGTGGTTCTCGAGTTACGAATTTGTAAGTTTTGAGGTCGAAATGCTGTTTTTCGCCATGGCTGACTTCGATTTCTGTCGTTCTATAATGAGATTTAGTGATGGAGATACTGTGTTTTGTAAGATTTACGACATAAGACTTAGTGAAAGTGCTGGGTAATGAAGCTTAGAGTGACCTAGATTTCGACTGGAATGAGGTTCCAGGTATGATGAACAACAATTTAAAAGAAAGTTCTGAAGAAGAAGATTTTTTTCCCCCGAGTAAATGGCTCATGTGACATTCTTCAAATTTACGATATAGCAACATATATATTCGTAGGAATTTTCAAAATTATTTTCATTTCATTATTTCCTTTCCTCTCTTTTAAATTATTTTTTAATTGGGTAACCATGTTTCAAATTACGGAGTTACTTACCTTGCTGATGGTTTTCGGCGTAACTAAGCTCAGATAAGTGCATACTGAAGAGGGTTAAACAGCGTTCACCTACGAATGAACCAGCCACTGAATTGGTCTAATTAATGCACATGGAAGCACTGAGCTACACATAACAAGCTTGGGATGGTACCGAGAGTGAACACAGAATCATGAAAACATGGACTGGAAACAAGGGATACAGCATGAGACTAGGTGATTAAGTGTTCCTTAATTTTTTTTTTTTCATCAGACTTGATCATTTTTGGATGTTTGCTTTTCTAACTCTGAAAATCAGGCAATTTTCTCAGAAATCCTGCTGAGGAGAGTTCTCCAGCCTTGTATTACTTGCATATGCAAGTATTCAAACATTTTTCACAGCTGATCATTTCATTGCTACTTCTGCTCTGATTTCTAAAAAAGACCGACAAGATTATACAACATACATTGCAGATGACAATCATGGTTTCTGCAAAGTCTGTCACTTGAAGTGAAAACAAATGGTTATCTTTACCAAAATTAAAAGCAAGACAACCGTTGCAAGTAACCATGGTCAGTACCAGAGCAATACTGCTTGCAAAGGTAGTGTCACATCCAGCTGTCACTGTTCTCTGCAGCAAAATGACGAAAAACAGTCCAATTCTCCTGGCATTTACTGCTAAAGCGTAGCCAAATGCCTGCCAGCCCTCTTCGGACCACAAAGCATGAGCATCCAGTCTGACCCACCAAAAGACAGAACTGAACCACCACACAACAACCCACTGACCAACAGACACAAGCAAAGTCCACTGATGTACCTACCAGCATCACCATGGTCAGAGAACCAGCAGAAAAAAAGAGTCCTGCTCATCATGGGTCCTCTTCTTGCCCTTCTGTGGTGTGCCGGCCTTCTTGGTGAGGTCCTTGCCCTCCTTCCATTTGATGGCTGTGGACTTGGAGGAGGGCTCCCCGGCCTCGTTCAGGTGGAACTCCTTGGAGATCACCTCGTTCTCAAAGTAGGGGTTGCTTTCAAATGTCTGCCAACAATCCCAATCACATGTGCCAATTGGAAAACAGTTTAAAGGCTTTATGTCCAAGGCCTGAAAAGCACAAAGTGTAGCATTTTGACATTTCAAGTGTACCATTTTGAATTTAAGCACAGCACCCATATGCAATATCACATGACAGACATGGTAGTTTTTTCACTTGCTATTCGCTTCGAACACAACAGCCGAGTAAAAAGATGGGTACCTCAATAGCTCTGACTTGGCCTACATAAAAAGCAAAATGGCCAACAACCAAATGAACTGGTAAGGTGGCAAAAACTATGATCCTCTGTTAGTGATTTTTCTTCTTCTGCTTTTCTTCCTCTCCTCTCTGAACTTGGCCTTGGACATAAGTCTACAGTTTAACGATCTACATTGTGTTCCTTGTCTTTAAGCCACTGCAAAATCCATCAAGCTTTTTTTCTTTCTTGTTTTAAGGCTTATTGTTTGGTCACATTGTAAAACAAAATCGTAGCAAGCTGCCCTAAAAGTGTGTAGCACTTGGCAGTTCTGGTGCCATCCACATGGATTTGTATCAGGATAAAAAAAAAGAGCCTCTCATTTCATATATTAAGCCAATCAGAGACTACACTTCTGAACTTTTGGCAAGCTTTATTTCTCATACAACTCTGATTCTCAACCAAGATCGAAATAACTGTTCATGGTACAAGAGATTTATATATCTCCAGTTCCAAGACACAAAGAAAAGGAGTCAGTGATCTGCACGGATTTCATGACCACAGACTTCCAACGTGAATGTAAAAATCATGCCTGCTCTCAGACTGAGCTTCAAAATTTATGAACTCTGAGGTTCAAGTGCACCTGCCCAGTTTAATCATCAGAATCAATCACAGCATCCTTGTAATGCTTGGCTTTGCCACCAACCTTCTGGAATAAAATTACGGGAACCAGGAGATGAAGGGGATGAGCTGTGCTGAAGAGGGGTCAGTTCGACTTTTGACTGGAAGCATTTCTAATCCCCTTGGGTCTATGTTTTTAAGTGTAGGATTTAAAAAAAAAAAAGCATTTTCCAAAGATACAATCAAAATTGCCAACGTCCACAGAGCATCATTTTGGGCATTTCTTCTTATTATCCCTTAACAAAAAAAAAAAAAAAAAAAAAAAAAAAGCACAAGTCACACACTTTTAAACAACATTTTGAAAATCAGGATTTTTCCCCAATTCCAAGTTTCATTCATATGTTCTAAAGTAGGAAAACAGCAGAAAAATTCAAGAGCTGGTAGCTACGGCATGGTACTTATCAACAAGCATATCAAGCAACATCCAGCTTCAAGTCATATTACTGTTTGTTGACAGACAGGACTTACAAAACTGATGGTATATCCTGACTTGATGTCATCAAACTCCTGCACCTCCACCTTGGACAGGAACTGCAAGGCCTCTTCGTCATCCTCTGTCAGTAATGCTGAAACCTGAGGGTGATTCACACAAACTGTCCATGCTGTCAAGGAGAACACCTTCATTCTAATCCTGGCCCTTGATTAAACCCTCCAACTATCATTAATGGACTTTCTACTTCAAATCTGTTGGTTAACCCCTTTTGCCCCAATCACATTTTCCTCCCCTCCCTCCATAAGTTACCTATATTTAAAAGTAGTTCCCATTTCAGTTCTCTTAATGTGTATAATTTCTACTTCAACATTTCGACCTCAATGTTTCTTGAGTGATGGTTTTCTTTTTTGTGACCATGCAGTTTCCTGTACACTAACAGAGGAGGAGAAGGGTGGAAAACAGCGATGAAGAGAGGAAGATTGGGATTAGGCAAGGGGCCCAGTCAAGACAAGTCTTACTACCATTGTTATATTGATATACTGGTGCAACTTGTATTCACGGACTTTTAAGAAAATTCTGTGTAGCACAATTTGGTCAATTTAATCAAATCTCTCTCTAGTCTGTGCGTCTCTAACACATTAACGCAAACACCATACATACATGGAGTAACAAGGTGGAAACCAGGGGAACACATGAATGTGTGAGAGAGAGAGAGAGAGAGAGAGAGAGAGAGAGAGAGAGAGAGAGAGAGACTTTTAAAAAAATGTTAAAAAGTGGAATATGACAAGGATACAGAAGTGACCCAGAAGTTGGGTATTTTACTAATGAGGTCTGATCTTTTCTTGAAGAAAGGTTGTCTGAGTTTGTTGAATTTTTGTTCAACTTTCAGAATTTCTTCACTGGCGTTCTCATTCAGTCTGTCGATCTGATTCTGAACTTCGTCGATTTGTTCTATTGCCTCTTGTTTGCTCCTTGTCTGAAACATAAAGAAAGGAAGCTGGGTTAAACATGGAATCAAAAGACAGAGCAAGAGTTGACAATGTTATAGAAGCAAAATTAGTCATCCTCATGAAGAGAACGAACAAAAACAGAATGCACAGATCTCCCTTCTCAGATTGTAGCATGGTGATGGTCACCAGAAACAGCAAGGTGTCTTTCACACATGGGAGTCAAAAGCATTCTAACACAGGCTTTTCTTACTTTCTAATTTTTCACTCAATCTCTCTTCAAAGAGTTAAATTTCTAGAGTGATAATCTTTACTTTTGAAGTCTACTGATATGTCCACTGACAACCATGTTGGGTACTGATACATATTAACAAAAAGGAAGTGAAGAGAGGGAAAAGAAGCAGGGGTAAAACAACAATGGCTTATCATAGATGACAACGAAAGCTATTAAAATCAGATGACTAAAACACTGATGTATGGTGCATATTGTCATCTGCACACTGTCATCTGTAATGTTCCGATAGACATGCCTGTTCTAGACAGAGGCAGGATCATCTAAAATCCAATATGCCATAATGACAAGGATCTATTCTGGCCTACCAACAGTAACAAAACACAGAAAGCAAATAAATCATGAGTATGACACCATACAGAATTCTTGTCACTCGGTAAACATCTTGCAGACCATGTACAACTGAAGGTAACTCATGAGCACAAACTGAAAATTGGGCCCCCAAAAATGTGTGTTTGTGTGAGCTGCTGCATATATATATATATATATATATATATATATATATATATATATATATATTAGAGAGAGAGAAAGAGAGAGTCACGGTTACTGTAAACCAGTCACGGATCAGCTCTACGCTTTTCTTCCAGCCCTAACATTTTTTCCTTCATAATTGAAAAAACAAAACACGCAAAAAAAAAAAAAGGAGGAAAACTGAAGGTTTTCCTGAAACTAATCCCAAATTTCACAGACCCTCAAAACCTGAAAGGGAGGCTATTAGGAGAAACACCATTTAAAGTTCTGCAAACGTAATGTGTAAATACAACCTGTGTGTTTGCATGGCTATCATTCTTCACCCCAACATTTTCAAACTAAAAAAAAAACTGTGGAAAATCAACAGATGGCAGGGTGGAGGTGGGGGTGGGGGTGAGGAGTCAGGAGGTAGAGGGGAAGAAAGAAGTCGGTGATTGTACTGTGCGGGTTATTCTTTAGATAGACTAGCAGATGATACTAACATCATGAGAACTCATTTACATGTCTCAGCAACATAAGACAGTAACCATTTTGTCTGCCCACATATGCAAGATGCTACAAAAATAATAGACGGACAATAACCTGCCAAATGGTTCTGGTAATGACTGGCCTGAAAAGTGAACAATAATCCATCTGTTGCTCAGATTTTCATCACACCGACTGCACCATTTGAAGGCAAATTTCAAAACTTTCTGGGGGCAAAGACAGGGAAGAGGAAGCGGTGGGGCAGAGGGAGGGGGAGGGGGATTTCCATCAATGGATGCCCAATCCCACTACAAGACCTAGATATCAAACATTGTGCATTATGGAGTGTGTTTTACACATGTGTCAGCAAAGAAAAAAATGTTTCAGCTGACCTACCAAACTTTGGGGGGGGGGGGGGGGGGGGGGGGGGGGGGGGGCATGTTACAATAACCACAATTACTAGTCTTTCTGGCCTAATGAAAAGTAAGTTCTCTAAATTAAAATACACACACTCAGCCATCAATATGCTTTAATTTGTGTCTTTAGAGCATTAAAAACCAAAGGCCTTTAGGACCCTCTCCTGAAAAATCTGTGGGTCCTTTTATGAAATCTGTGGGTCCCTACCATTGGAAAAAAAAAAAAAAAAATGAAGAAATTTTAAACTATACAATAATGCTACACCCAACACACTCGTCTTCTGATGATACATCACACCAAGGAACATGGCACACAGGTATCAAAATAAACACACACTCCTCTGTTCTGATACATCACACACCAAGGAACATGGCACACAGGTATCAAAAATAAACACACACTCCTCTGTTCTGATACATCACACCAAGGAACATGGCACACAGGTATCAAAATAAACACACACTCCTCTGTTCTGATACATCACACCAAGAACATGGCACACAGGTATCAAAATAAACACTCTCTCCTCTGTTCTGATACATCACACCAAGGAACATGGCACACAGGTATCAAAATAAACACACACTCCTCTGTTCTGATACATCACACCAAGGAACATGGCACACAGGTATCAAAATAAACTGTCACTGAGCTGCTTTCACATTAGTAAAAGCCTCAAAAGCAAACAAACACTGGTTATATCCTGATGTAGAGCCCCTCTTCTCCTTCTCTCTTCTTTGCATCAAATTGGTAATTTGATGGAGACTCTTCTCTGAGGAAAGACCAGGCAGGGAAAAGATGAAATGTAATTTCGTTACTACTCTAGGACTGAACCAGACTTTCTTTCTGTCATGTCAGACACTCTTACCATGGTCTTGCTTCACTGTCAGAATCACTACTTTTTAACTGTCACAGTTCACCATCACTGGCCTTTTACTTCTAACAACCGATGACAGCACAAATCATTTTGCAGTGCACGAAACGGGCAGATATCAAAGTAGAAAACTAGGGGAGAGGGGGGGTGAAATGCTTGGTTCACCCAGAGACAGAAATGGAACAAACCGTTACCATAAACACTGGCTGTATTAATGAGCGCAGTCCATTTTTTTAGCTCGGGTAAAAAAAAAAGGGTGGAGAGGCAGGGGCAAGGGTGGAAGAGTGATGACGCGTGGCTGTCGTCACCACACTTCCTGTTTAGTTCCCCACTTGCGTGGCCATCCTCTCATCTGACGATAACCAGGTGGCATTTGACAGAGTGTGTATGCAAGAGAGAGGCTGTTCTGCCGGTACATGGTACGGTGACTTTTGATTTTTAGGTGACTTTTTATTTTTATCGGTACAAGGCAATATTTACCGGTAAAAAACCGGGCTGCAGAAAAAATGTACTCACAACCAAAAACTGTGTCACTGGGATCTATTGTGTGAAAATCTGTGCATCAAACTGCAAAATCTGTGTGTAAAGTAACCCCAGTTGTTTGGTATATATATATATACAGATAGATAGATAGATAAACAACACAAGTTGTCAACACCTAATATATATATGTGCATACACACACACACACACAACACACACACACACAGAACACTGCTTTAATACTCCAGAATTTTTGCACCTTTGAAAAGTGCAGTCTGAGCATTTGCAGGCACAATACACAAGATCAAACTGATAATATTGCCCCCAGACCAAAATGAGTAGTGTTCACTCAGCATAACTGTTGGCACCTGGAAAATTTAGTTCTTCTTTAAGTTCTTAACTCTACCTGATCGCTAACAGACATGTAGAAACACGGACTGGTGAAAAGGCAATTTGGACGCAAGAAATTTGTTATTAATGTTAAACAGAATCTTGAGCAATAACTCAGCCTGTAGCATTTGTGTGAAAGAAAAAAAAGTTCCTGACTTAATGGTTAAAGAAGGAGCTACACAACTGAAATGAACACAAGAGTACACTATAGTATTTAGAAAATTTTTTTTTTTTTTTTTTTTTTTTTTTTTTTCTCTCTTTTCATATTTTTTTTTTTTTTTTTTTTTTTTTTTTTTTTTTTTTTTTTTTTTTTTTTTAATCACAAAGCATATACAAAGTTCACCGATAATGAAATACATACATTAGATTAACACACAAATAAACATTTCTAATCCTTCTTAATAACAAAGAGCATCTTTGTGTTTTTTTTAAGTACGAGATAGAAAGTGACCAGAAGGAGGGAGGAGGTGAGGAGAGAAAGAAAGCGCGCACGCGCACACACGCCCGAAAGAGGAAGAGATAGAGAGAGAGAGACAGACAGACAGACAGACAGACAGACAGACAGACAGACAGACAGAGACAGAGAGAAAAAGAGACGGGGACAAAGAGTGGGTCGGGATGAGGGGGTGGAGGGGGGAGGGAGACGGAGGCAAACAAACAGGCATCAGAGTCTGCAAGTAAAAAAAAAAACAACAACAAACAAACAAAAACAAACAAAACTTACATATGACACACCATCATCAACCATGGCGCAGAAACAAAGCAAACACAAATGCGTACACTTTGGAAAATGTTACAAATCAACATAATAAAGGGGGAAAAGTGGATATCGTCCAAGGCCACAAAAGGTTATTTACAGCTCTGTAAACAATGGCTTACAAGGATTCCAAGCTTGGTCAGATTTATGATAATTCATCTGTAAAGTAGCAACATATTTTTCAATCTCCCATCTGTGTTTTAAAAAGCAAGTGAATGCCAAGAAGAGGGCAGTTCTTTTTTCATCTTGCATTATTATATATATAAGATTTTGCTAACATAATCAATAAATCAATGACATCATCAGTTCTGATATTCTTTTCACAACCGAATATTACTAGGTGTTCACTGAAATTAAATCTTCCAGCCAACATACATTTCTGAATAAGAGCTGTTTGAAAATCTATCCAAAAACACTGAGCAAATTGACATCTCCAAAAAGGTGTTGGATATTTTCTTTTTCCAGGTTACAGAATGAGCATTTATCTGATTCTTCTAAATTCATTTTTTGAAATATATGTTTGTTCCCAATATTCGGTGAACAATTCGAACCTGAAGCCACTGAAGTTTTACTTCTTTAATTTTTCGAATTTTTTTTGAAAATGATTTTCCATTCTACATTTCTTATGAGCCTACTGTCCCAGTTCTGGCAGCAGTTCGGCTTTGTTTCAGTTTTGACCAAATAATCATACAGTAGTCTGGCCCCTCTAGGAACAGACATTACTACATGTAATGTTTTACTGGTTTCGAGCATATTTTCATTTCCACTTACTTGCACTCCACTCCTACGAATGTAATTTTTAACTGAGTTTACAATTCCCATATAGGTCACAAAGTTTGTGTGAATGCCATACTTTCTCTCAAAAAACATGTTTACTGATAAAAACCTCCCATTTTCATCAAGCAAGTTACCAATCTGAAGAACATCTTTTTCAATCCACGTCCTATAAAAAAGTACATTTTTTGCAATTAGAATGTTGTGATTACAAAAAAGTGGTTCTGCAATAATTTCTTCTGGTTTTTCCACTATTATTTTATTTCCTAATTCCTCATATGCTTTAAAGACATCATACCAAAACGTATTTAGAAAATGTTTCACAAATGTGCATCACCGACACATAAATTCCCATCGGATAACCAGTAGTCAGACCAGCACATTGCTGAAACATACCAGCATTTACCATGATGCATTCACGTTCTCTTGCATGCATTACAACTTTGTGCAGCATTTCATGTAAGAGCACTTTCATCTGATCTATCATGATCTAAGATGGTAAGAACATGACTTTCCTCAATTTTTCAAAACGTTCTGAATCTACGACCCACTCCTGTTGGATAACTCTTCACTAATGAAAAACCAACAAGTCTTGAAAATAGCCTATCCAGTCCATGATCGGACCAGTGAATGGAACAAGAGTCAAGACCTATGCAACACAACCAGCTCCAACAATTACTATGGCTGCGTCGCATTCACAAAAATATCAAACTTCCCACGAATTTTCAATGATCGCCTCTTGTCTGTCATAAGGGCTTCCATTAACTTCCAATGATCAAAGCATGACGACTTTAATATGGTCAAGCTATAAAATATTTCAACACTAACACCAGTGACAGAAATTGCCATACCATGGAATTTCTGGAAATTCTGATACAGCTGTGATGATAATCGATGAGAGCATCCCTCATATCAAGTTTCACTTTCAAAATCCTGACTGTGTATGGTTTACATTTATTCAGTTTAGTTGATAATCTTTACTAACAGTGGAACATGAATCTGGATTCAGTGAAAGTATCAAGTTTAGGATAATCTGGAGTGTTATGAACTATGTCATTAACACCTACTTTCTTCTTATATATTTCTCTCTCATCCTCCTGCCAGAGTGCACACCTGTGTGTGTGTGTGTGTGTGTGTGTGTGTGTGTGTGTGTGTGTGTGTGTGTGCATGTATGTGTGTGTGTGTCAGACCTGTCTACCTCAAAATTTAATAATTAGTATTTCCATGAAGTAAATTTTGGTATTCCATGACAAAAAAAGAGTAATTTTCTTACCTTGAACTTCAATAAAGATCTTATATTGCGCAATTCTTGCAGCCAACTCACTACGTTGTACTTACACTCACTCACTCACACAAACTAGCACAAGTGCACTACACACACACAAATTGCACGCATCTAGCTGTCCATCTCATTAAATTTTTTTTTTTTTTAACAAAAACATTATAATGCCCTCCTCCCTTTCACCCCCCCCCCCCCCCCCACACACACACACACACACACACAGTGACAGACAGTCACACACATGTATACCCTTCATACAGTTTTCACTTTCCATCTTTTTTTTTCCCTTCATACTGCCACTCCATCCCCCACCCCCCACCCTCTTTTTTGGGGGCGATGGGGGGGTGGGCAGGGGGAGTGGAGTAATTAACAGCAGAAGTTAAAGTGACAGACACACCTTGAGCAATTTTGCTGTCACCAGTGTCAGGAAACATCTTGAATTATCAATAGGGAACAAGACGATTGGTTGTTGATAGGGACAGATTCGCATTAGTCACCAGCCTACACATCATGATCATTATCTCGGCGTTTGTCACCTGCTGCTCCACGTCCCCCACTAGACTTCGCCTCAGCCTTTTTCAATGCTTGTACATTAAAAGTGTTCCTTTCATCACTTCTGATAAGTTTTTTTATGCGATTTTGGGGAAACATGCTGTATGCAATCTTTGCGCCCTCCATGAGCACAACTAAAAGTAAAACCCGTTTCGCACAAAGTGCACCACCAGAAAGTTGGACCTTTTTTGAGCTTGCGACTAACTACTTCAATGTTTGCATGGTATGCATTCAGGAAAGTTTGCTCCCTCGTTCTGGAAACCTTCTTTTGAACATCTAGCTCTTCATCACTCTCATGGATGTGTAATTTCGCTGGTGGCAGCATTCTCGTAGTGAATATCTGTATCAGTCGCTCACTACGAAAGATGGCTAACCATGGTGTAAGTGAGTATGCGCCAACTGGAACTAGGGACAATAACTCGTGTCTTCAAACAGGAAATACTACTTTTTTATTTTTTTTTTTGGTGGCCAATGTTGCCAATTTTCGTATTTTTGTCGTACTTGGCGCATATTTTCCAGTAAAATTTTGTAAATTATGCTAAAAAAAAAAATCGTAGGGCAGCCAGGTCTGATATGTGTGTGTGTGTGTGTGTTTCTGTATGCGTGTGTGTCTGTGCACGCAAGTGTGTGTGTGTGTGTGTGTGTGTGTGTGTGTGTGTGTGTGTGTGTGTGTGTGTGTGTGTGTGTGTGTGTGTGTGTGTGTGTGTGAGTGAGTGAGTGAGTGAGTGAGTGAGTGTGTGTGTGTGTTTTTCATGTTTTCAGTACATTTTCTAGCGATAATCAGTGATCCTTATTCCCTAAAATCAAGAGGTCAGACTCAGTGCGAAAAACATGTTTACAAATTTTTCAGGGGATCACAAAAATATTTAGGGGTCTCATTTTGTAACTGTAAAGGTACTGAAAACCACATGCATGCGCGCTCAAACAAACACACACACACACACACACACACACACACACACACACACACACACACACACAAACGCCTTCTGACTGGCTCACACACATACACAGAGAAATGAATTAGACAAAAATGGATCGGAGATGCTGTTAACAGAGTTGATAAAACACTCCAGATTATGCTAAACATTATTCATTCAGATTCGTGTTCCAATGCTAGTAAAGTGTTAATCAAAGTGCATTTATGTGAATACCTACACATCAGGATTCTAATAGTGAAACCTGACAGTGTGACAGTGGAATGTCCTCTGGGATTATCATTACAGAATTTCAACATGTGCCTGTTTGGTCAGTGCTGAAAGATTTTGTTATTTGACCATGTTCCTTTTATCAATGACCATTGGCAGCCTGCTGACAAACAGGCGAGTGATGAATATTTCCTGGAATCTTTCTAGGTTGGCCACTTTTGCACTGTGAGCTACACATTCATACATCCGTAACGGAGCCATTTTAATTATCCAAACTGATCATGTTGCATAGATAGGAAGATAAGAAAAGAAACACTTTATTATCTCATCACGAGAAATTTGGTCCAGGTGCATTTCACACAAAAAAAACACAGCACTAGAAACCGACCAAAACACAAAAACAAAAAATTATCAACATCACAGAACACAATCATTTCATAAACTCATTGCACATTATATTCTACATAATATCATTCATATTGCACATTCATACATAATCACATCATTTACACTGTATATTATCAAGAAAAAAAAATCACAATGAAATGTTTATAAATGTAAATTTAACAATTAAATCAAACAAATTTGTGTGTAAATGATATTATATGAGATCCCTTGACTTTTGTATCATTTGCTGGATTATCACCCGCAAGCCACAGATGAACTGTCAGTTTTGATTCTGAAAAGCTGAATTTCATAAGGTTTTCCATGCTCTTTGCGCTTTGCGGAATCACCTGCAGACTTGCCAACTCCCTAAAAGACCAATGAGTAAGAACTGAAGCTCAGTCAGTGAGGCAGAAATGTGTAATTTCAGAGAGCAAAGAGAAATCATGCGCGACACTTACCTTTTTTTTCAAACACAATGCGATGAAATTGTTCGCACACATTTTTGTGAACTTTACTTTACTTCAAAAACAAGCTTTTCTTTTAAGTGTCACAAGAAATCTTTACAAATTATGAAAATGTAGAATACACTGGAAACACACACAAATCCCCAACACCAAAATTCATAACACTGGAAATTCTGTACACCAACACTTCCTGCATGCCCACTGTTCACATCCACCATCCCGCCATGGGAAATTGAAGTCCGACTTGCAAGTGGTACACCGTGCACAATTTATACCTTTTCAGAAGGTCGTATGCAGGGGAAATTTCCCAAGTATTCTTTTCAAAACTTTTGACCAAATTTTTTCTTTTCCACATCTTGTCCAGAACTTTCTGCTCCATGTTTCGACATTTTCGTAGCTAAAACTTCAAAAGGATGCCAATTTCGCTGAATGGTAAAGATGGTGAAACGAAACTGCGCATGACCGTAAACGCTTCTTGAAGATTACTGGTTATACGCACAGCCTGTGCTTGTCTGTACATAAGCTGATTTTTTTTTCGTCTTTTTTTTTTTACTTTCAATGCGCAATTTTTTGGCTAAATGCATAAGGTTTATCACTTGGGTGTAATAAATTACGTGAAATGCGTAATGGTTGGCAGGTCTGCACCTGATCTTGTGGTCCAATCATAGACTAGGTTGTCTAATTTGATGACTGTTGTTGATTTGTAGCAGAGAGTTCTCAAGCGGAAGTTGTTGATCAATTCAGAATATTCTGAAACGCTGAGGAAAGTTATCGACTTTGATCAAGTATTTTTTTACGTCACGCGCTGTTCGGAGCTGTAACGTGCACAGAAGAAAATCACAGCATCGTGGTCAATTTTGGTACATTTTTGTAACACAGGACTAAATTTCAGTGCGTCAGACGGGATTTTTATGCGTCCAAAGACGCACATTTGTGTGTAAAAATTATCACTGTTATAAAGTATGACCATCTATTGATCTAAATACTTGGTGTGTGTGTGTGTGTTTTCATGTTTTCAGTAAATTTTCTAGCGATTAGTTAAGGTGAATCCCACCCACACCCCCACTTTGTTCTGATCCTCTAAAACCAAAGAAATGACTATCACTGATATGACATTCATAAAATTATCGGCTAGCCTAAGTTGATGAGTAAGTACTTCTACCATCACACCCTTTTCAGAACCCTTGGCATACAGCAAGTGAGCGACTAAGTGAGAGAGTGAGAGAAAACAGATACAGAGAGTTAAGAGACAGATACAGATAGAGAGAGAGAGAGAGAGAGAGAGAGAGAGAGAGAGAGAGAGAGAGAGAGAGAGAGGGAAAATTTGTGTTTTGCCTATCATTTTTCCTTTGGCATTTTTTTTTTCAGTGCTGGCACCACAGACATTCCATACTTCGTGCTCATTTAACACATGATGCCCTGTACAAAACCTCTTTCGACTCTCATCATAATGACCCATGCACCAAGCCATTGTCTCTGATGGTACTGCAATCAGTTTTCAAGCCTCTCATTTCCACCTATTCCAATTTCCCATGAAATACTGCCAACTGCAACAGTACAGATCTACCTTCATCTGAAAAAAAAAAAGATGATTACCTGAAATGGCCCCGCTTGGGCCTACACAGCTTCACACACACCCAGTTTCTAAAGTAGCACCAGAGGTTTGATGCTTTTAAAAAATCATATTTTACAAACATATCGTCTGTAACACACTGTAATTTTCCAGATTGCCAGAAAATTTACAAATTTCAATCGCCGGAAAATTTTCAAAGTCAAGTTTGCAGCCCTTCCAGGCATGTGGCATCACCCATGCCCTCATTGTAAAATTCTACAGGGAACACTCATCCCAACACTATCTTGCAAATCCAAAGACAATCAAGCCCAAATGTTTCTGTTCCTGATTTTCTGTTTACTCCAGAAGACTAAAGCCCTGCATTCAGCTGAGCTTAAGAAACTACCATTTCTTTCTTGTCTGATAAAAGTAGAAACTAAGGGAGATGTGTAGATTTTCTTATCTACTTGTCCCCAGGACAACTAAAGATCACTTGGGAATTTGTAGCCCTGCAGAGCAAGCGTCTGTGTTTAAAAACCACACGATGATTATCAGTTGTATGCCTTGTGCAGCTAACAATTCCAGTCTTCTAAGTCTGAAGGAGATGGGAAAAAGGTATACACAGCATGTCTTCACAGCCAAATATCTATACATGGTGGGACCTTTAAGGAGTACTATATTACATATTCCTAACTTTTTTTTTATTCTTGTTTTCGCTTCTACAGGTTAGTACTATACCCCCATTTCTGTGATCTTAAACACTTTTCACACTAATTTGATCACCATAATGCTATCTACAAAGATTTCTAGCTTAATCACACTGACTGATTCAGTTTACTTCAGTCCTCGCTTTTTAGTATCATCTCACAAGTGACAAAAGTAATCAAATCTTTGGAACTAGTTAAGTACCAGTTGTATCTTTCTCTCTCACAGAAGTGTTTGAAAACATTAAATGTCATGTCCGAGGGAAATTTGAAGTCTGCATCTTAATGTCCCATTTTCACCCTAAACTTCTAAGAACAACCCTTGGACATGATTGTGCTGATCCTGTAAAACTGTAAAATTTACGCTGTCATGATAGTAAACACACTAAAACAGCTTCAGTGCCGATTCCAGCAGACAATGAAACAATACGCTGTCATGATAGTAAACACACTAAAACAGCTTCAGTGCCGATTCCAGCAGACAACAAAACAATACAACTACATATACAAGCCCAGTTACTTTTCTTCTCACTAATTCAAATTAAATGAGAATACTTAAAATTGCATTCCACTGTTTAAAAAGTAACAACCAGAGCTACAAGTACACTCTGTTTTTTGCGTGTTCTCATCCCATGTGTCAAGTTTCCTATTAATAGGGGAGGGAATTCGACTGTGGGTGCATCCTTGTATACTCAAGGGGATAACTCACATTTCTCACACCAACTGTCACCAAAAATTTACCGGCTGATCTTTACAAGTTCTTATAACCAACCGCTTTCGACAGAACGTGGTTAAAATATGCTATTGTACTAATCACAAAAACGCTGCTGACTAACAACAAGAATGTGTAACGATCTAGCTGTGCTAAACGTTCACTTTGTAGTTTGACCGGTCTGCATGGATCCTTCAGTGAATGCACCTGTTCTGATCACTTCAGATTTGATCAACGAGTCCTTTGTTCGAAACTGATTTGTAAAACACACTGCTTTCAAGAGACTACTACTTTGTATAATGAATCTCACTGTACACCTGCTGGGTTCTACTAACAAAGAGGGTAAAATTATTCATATGAAACAAAACTCTGTGAAAGGAACAAGTCAATGTGCTCGTGAAAACAAAGATGTCACATGGTTTGACTGTGGAAATGGTTAGCGTGGTGTTCCTACACTCACTTCCTCGATCCATGTAGATGACGCACTGAATGAATCAGATATTCACTATAGCCAAACCCAAATATGATCTTCATCGATTCACAAAAATTTCAAACCAACCTGCTTGTTCATCGGCGGATTCATGGTTGGTTTTGCCGTCCGTTTTAGCTTGCTTTGCGGGAGTCGCCATTTTCAACGTGAGCGGGGAAAGGCTGTGCACTGACTGCGCATGCGTGGAAACGCAGATTCCGGTGAATCAATGGTATATTTCGCGCATTTATTTGCTCCATCGTGTGTACTATTCACATTAAAGACCGGAACTGTCGATCACTAGTGCCATACTGCGTTGTTACAAGCCACCAGATTCAATATAAGGGTTCGCAAGTTCGGTGTTATACTCGCGGTATAATAAATGGTAGAAGTGAGTGCTCTTGTCTTGGTGGAGCAAAAACAAGAAATGTAAATCGTACGAGCGATGTCATGGTATTATTTCCAAATGGGTGACAAGAAAACATGCTTCAAGGATTATGCAAACGAACATAGACATAATGTTCTTAATGACTTTGATTTGGTGAGAGATATTTCATTTATCAAGAAGGCGGTAGAATTCACCAACACGGACACAGTGATGTAATTTCGGGAGTTACCTCCCATGTAAATTTACCTGCTAACGATAAACGGTGTTGGACATGCCTAGCACTGCGCCACCTGGATCTGTTATCTCCAGTGTGGAGAAGCCCAGCTAAACACAAATGAACACACACAAAAAGAATGTAAAGTAAAATTAACAGGAAATGCGAAACCGACATTTCAGATTTTAATTTTTGACATAGAGGCTAAGCCCTTCTTTTACATAGTGTCCACGATCATGTTTGATTATTCTGACACTTACGTGTGCATGGCCATTTTTTAATCCTGCCATTGAGGCAGCCATACTCCAACTTCGGGGAAGGTGCATGCTATGTGTAACGTATCATCCATACCAACGGCCAAACTGGCCTTCTCTTCCGAAAGTTGGTGATGGGATTTTACGCGTGTGCAAGATGTGCGTGCGTTCACACACGGAACCTCGGTTTATAGTCTCATTCCAAGGAGTGTGTGGGGAATGGTGTCAGAACCAATGTAAACTCCGAGGGAAAAATCCCCCTGTACCGAAACGGCCCGGCGGAGATGCGAACCCGCAACCCCAAGATTACGAGTGCGATGCTCTACCAGCTGAGCTTTTGCCCCCCCCCCCCCCCCCCCCCCTTTTTTTTTTTTTTTTTTTCAGTCATAACTGACAACAGAGGCTACTACAAAATATCCGAATTATGTTCTCCCCACATCACAGTCAGCAGGATCAGGATCAGAATCAGGGGCGTTGTATCAAAAAAAAACTTTGCCTATTTAGGCTTTTTACGCCCATTCTATATATATATTATGTTTGGGTTTTTTTTTTTTTTTTTTTCGTTGTCCAGTCGTAGGCTAGCTCAGTCCTATTATCCATCAAATTCATATTTTATTTTAGTCAATAATTCATGTTTATCTATCTATGAGGTTCTTTGAAAAAAAAAAAAAAAACATTAATACTAAGTGCACGTTGGATGTTAAATGTTAATTCATTCCAAAAACTGGTTTACTCTGTTAGTAAATGTAAATTTTCTCAAATTAGTTCTGGAATATTGTTGAAATATCTTATCTTCACTGTTCCTTGTAATATTTTTCTGTGGAGTACAAAAAAGGGCATGCTTTATCGACATCATCAATTCCATTAAATATCTTATATACTTGAATCAAGTCTCCTCTTATTCTTCTTGCCTTAAGTGTTGGAAGTTGTACATATTTTAATCTTTCCTGATATGAGTAATCTTTTTTCTATTATGAATCATCTTGGTTGCTCTTCTTTGTACCTGTTCAAGAGCTTCTGATCGTCTCTTTAGCATTGGATGTCATACATTATTTCCATATTCAAGAACAGCTCTAACTAGTGTCTTATATAATTGTAAAAAGTGTCCTTTTCTATAAAGGTAAAAGTTTTTTTTTATATTCCAATCATTCTGTTAGCCTTATTAATACTATTTACAATATGATTGTCAAATAACAAATTTTTGTCAAAAGTCACACCTAGGTCTTTCTCTTCCTCACATTCAGATACTTTTATTTCCTTGTCTCCAATTTTCATTATATAATCCTTTTGATTAACACATGAGAACAATGTGTTAAAGAAGACTGGGGAGAGGTGACAGTTCTTGTTTGCTTTGTTTTCCCCATTATCCGGTCCATCTCTTTTTGAAAAACACACACACACACACACACACACACACACTCTCTCTCTCTCTCTCTCTCTCTCTCTCTCTCTCTCTCTCTCTCTCTCTCTCTCTGTCTGTCTGTCTGTCGGTCTCTCTCTCTCTCCCTCTCTCTCTCTCTCTCTCTCTCTCTCAGGTGCGGGTGAGACCCACAGAAGCACTGTCCTCAACTGCATTCCAACAAGCAGGCACGTCAAGGGACATGATTGCTCCCTGGCAGAGATCATTGTGTAATGGCCACTGGATGTGACACGACAGAAACCCCGCGGGAACGTTCCCATGCATGTACCAACCCTTATTTCATAACTTGAACTTGAACTTGAGGTGTTTGAGGCCTCGTTGGAGGTTTATTCACCTTCGAGATTAGTAGATAAGTAAGTCTACACCTATGAACTTGCATGCGTGGGGTGTCTAATAGTACTGGCACTACCACCACCTATTCGTAGCATACTGGATTAAACTTTGAGGGGAGGCTATTCCAGTGGGCATCCAGTCTGGACTTGAAGGTGTTCAATGTTGGAGCTGTAACTGTGTGAGCTGGGAGGCTATCCAAGAGTTTATGACTCTCAGCAAAAAAATTACTTCTAACTTGTAGCCTACAGTGTCCTTTGACTAACTTCAGACTGTTGCCCCTTGTTTCTCTGCTGCTGTCAAACAACTGAAACTGAGGGTTCTTCACTCTGTACATGCCATGAACATATTTGTACAAATCTATCATGTCACCTCGAGCCCGTCGATGTTCAAGACTGGGAAGCTGTAGTATGGCCAAGCGTTCTGGGTAGGGTTTGTCCTTGAGCGACGAAAGGAGCTTTGTTGCTCTGCGTTGGACATCCTCCACCTCAGCACACAGTCTTGTGGTGAGGTTGCCAAGCCGAGTGTCCATGCTCCAGGACTGGTCTTACAAGTGACTTGTACAGCTGGATAAAGGTCTCTTTTGTCAAGTGGTCGAAAGATCGTCTAATTATCCCGACACAATTCGATTTGCTTTGGATGTTGCCTGGGCCACATGTTCTTTGAAGGAAAGTTTGTTGTCTGTATGGACACCCAGGTCTTTCTCCACTTGGCTTTCAGACAGGTTGATGGTGCACGCCTCGCCGGCTTCATTCTTCCCCCTCATCTGGTATACTTTGTCCGACTTTGTCCGTCCCAATTTCAGGACATGGCATTTATCTGGGTGGAAACGGAGAAGCCACCGGTCTGACCAGTCATGTAGCCATCAGATAGCCTGTAGGTTATGTGTGGCATCTTCCGTGTCAGTCCTAGAGAACATCTTTGTATCATCAGCGAAGAGACGAACGTTGTTGTGGACCCAAGTGGAAGATCATTTATGTACATGACAAACAGAACTGGGCCTAGAACGCTCCCTTGAGGAATCTCACTGGTCACACTAGCTTGGTTTGGCTGCGCATCGCCGATCATCACTCTTTGCTGCCTATCTCTCAGGGAGTCTTGTATCCATTCCAGGACCTGACCGTCTATACCATGTGCTCTTATCTTTGAGACGAGCCTTCGATGAGGGACACTATCGAAAGCCTTTTGAAAGTCCATGTAGATTATATCCACTGAGCCCCAATCAGCCAGGATCGCTGTCCATGTGTCAAGGACATCAAGCAGCTGTGTAACGCATGAGTGACCACTTACAAATCCATGTTGTTTGTCACTGATCAAACTGTTTCTTCCAGATGATAAATGATAATGACCAGTTTCTCCATGACCTTTCCAACTATGCATGTCAAGCTAACTGGACGGTAGTTATTTGCAGAGAGACGACTGCCTTTTTTGAAAATAGGCATAACTGCAGAGCCCACCTGCGAAAAAAACGCCACCGTTGGAGCTTCAGCACTCCGGGCAGTCCACAAAGAGCATTTAAAATCAGATCACCATAAGGCACTCCACTTGAGGGAACACTGCACTGCTGCTGGGCCACTTTGGTGGAGTTCACTTTGTGATCCAATCTGCACATTATTTAGAACTATCGTCCTGTGTGACGTCATTATGCTTGTTGACGTCAACTACCATTACTACGCTCTCGGGACGTTTCGGGAACAGGAGCGAGCCGCCGACTTTCTCGTCTCCTGGGTGAGGGTTCTTCAGTGCCGCTATCTTCAGCGACTGAGTTAGAGAAAGATCTGGGTGTGAATGTGGACAGGAACTGAAATTTTCTAAACACATTGAGATTCAGGTGAACAAAGCTAACAGACTCCTTGGTCTTATCAGAAGATCTTATGATTAGGCCTACTCAGACGCTGAATCCGTTAAGCTTTTGTTTGTTGCATTTATTCGTCCACATTTAGAGTTTGGAAACGTTTGTGTGGGCTCCACATCTAGAAAAGGACAACAACACAAAATTGTTGAGGGAGTGCAAAGACGAGCAACAAAAGTTATTCCAGGACTGAAAGGTTTGAGTTATGAGGAAAGGCTAGAAAAGATGAAACTACCTAGCATGTCTTACAGAAGGACAAGACGAAATCTTACAGAAGTGTTTAAGTATACACATGGACTGTAGCACTACATGTTGGAAAACTTGTTTGAGAAAGAGGTTAGGACAATCACCAGGGGACATAGCTCTAAAAAAAAAAAAAAAAAAAAAAAAGATGCAGCACAAGTCTTCGACAAAACTTCTTTTCACAACGTGTGGTGGAGATCTGGAACCGCCTCCCTTCCAATGTTACTGAAGCACCTTCCTTGAACAGTTTTTAAAAACAGACTGGACTGTGTCATGAAACGGTACATAATATATAGTTTTGATGTGCCTCCCACCTTCAGTGTCTGATCAAAGATCAGCAGTTTTTAGTAAAAAGTTGTAGATAGCTTTACTGGTCAAAAGACCAGCAGAAGATGATAGGAAGGAAAGAACTGAGACCCGAAAAGACAGGCCTACCTGTATTTGGAGCCGACTCAACTATACTGTACTGTAGCAGTGCTCCCAGGGTATCTAACACAAGGAAACAGCCTATAGTAGGCCTACACTTTGTCGGTCGGCGTGGTAGGATTCACTGAGCTGAGTCATTTTCCTCTTAGCTGTGTGAATAGCGAAAAGATACACCGGCACCATGCCGATCTCCTCAAGACAGCCACTATCAGAGGAGCCTGGAGAGAAACGGCTGCTGCCTCATCACGTTTCCCCCCAACGACCCCAGCGGTCAGGGGAATGACTGACTGACACCAGCACCGCACCAGAGCGACTGGTTCATCTCCATTATAAGTGTCTTGATAGACTGGTTCATCTCCTTTATAAGTGGCTTGATAGACCATCTCCTTTATAAGTGGCTTGCCCCTCTCGTCCTCCTCTTTAGTGGATGCATCTTCCGATCTCCACTTTAAAATATGGCTTTCAAGAATCTGCCACCTCCCTCTTGCAAGTGGTGGCTTTATCACATCTTTCTAGGCCTAACAGTCGTAGCCCTGGTAGTCGGTCAGGTTGTTAACAACATGGCTTGAATTGTCATCTTTCTCTCACCATGTGGCTTTGCTTTCTCATCTCCCTCGGGTGTGGTTTTATAATCGTCCCCCGTTTTTTTTGTTTTGTTTTGTTTGCTTTGTTTTGTTTTGTTTTGTTTTGTTTTTGTCTCAGCATATTTCTTTTATGCAGTTTTATTCTTCCATCTCCCAATGAGGAGAATGTGGTTTATTCTCTCATTTCCGTTTCCTGTGCCTTTATGCTGTATGTTGTTCCTCAGGTTCCTATGTGCATGGCTCTTTTCTACATTTCCTTTCATTAGACTCTCACGTCATTCGAAGGCGGTTATAATATCTCAGTTCTCTCTCTTATGTGAATAAGTATCTTTTTTCAAAAACAAACAAAACAAATAATAAAAGATTAAAAAGGGGGGAAAAAGAAAGAAGGAAAAAGTTGAAAGAAATATGAAAATTATAATAATGTAAAGTGGTGTTTTTTTCTCCTGTAAATGTTGCATTGATAAAACAATACTTTGGGTTGGATTCATCAATGATTACAGCTAGTGTTTAGAAATGCATTGACAAATATGAACATACATGCATAGAAATGTGTCTTTATTCTTGCT